>JARYGA010022342.1:0-36875 GCA_030545235.1 Helianthus tuberosus | reverse complement strand
AATCTTGTATACAGATTTACATGTTTGTCGTACGTTCAGGGCCCGTGATAGAAGTCGAGACAAGATTAATAGACACACCACTAATATAAACCCACAAGAAGTTATCCTCACGAGTGGGTAAACCATTTTACAGACGCAACTGTCAGGTGTATGCCTACACCCGGTGCTTAAGTCGTGGCCATTTCAAATGAATGAGCCGAGGATATCCAGGACACGGTCATATTAACCCCCAAATGCTTAAATCAAACAAAACAGATTAAAATGGGTTATCTCAATGATTTAACCACTAATCGATTAAATAGTCAATACCCGACCAAGTGGTAATAATTTACCGTATCCCAAGCCCGTATAAGGGAAAATAAGTTAAAAGTATTTACCTGAGCTTAAAATACAAGTTTTGTATACTCAGCCGTATTATCTACTCAAACAAGTGCAAGTATCTTTTACTGGGCTCCTAATCTGGAACGAAGGTTTTATTAACCTATTAGATTCCTAACGGGTCTTTATTTAAGTTGTAAACTTAGACCGGTTAGTTTAAAGAAAGCTTTACGGCACGAAATGCTGGATTAAGCGATGACCGGATTGGAATGTAATTTAGACATGATAATTATGGAGACTTGTATTATATGGGTAAACTAATTACATTTTAGAATTTGAAGTTAAAATGATAAGGTTTGACCCGTTTCGGCTAATTTATGCAAACTAGTTACATAAACCGTACCGAACGTGTATATGCATAACGGGTAGCCGGATGAGTCATGTACAAGTTCCATAAGTTATTTTGCTTTAAATATGTTATGATATCAGTAGGATATCAACAATTATGCCCAAATAGATTTCTAAACCAAATTAAGTCCCGTAAGGGCATTTTTGTCATTTTAAGATTTATAAAAGAGATTTAGTAGTAAACTGAGGTTCTGGTCTATAATATTCAGTAAAAATATTTATATTATAAAGTTATAACAGTAGGATATCATACATGTTTACCATTTATGACCAAACTATGCATCGTAGGGGCATTTTGGTCATTTCACATATGTTTTTAAGGACAAAATTAGAAGTCTGAGTTCATGATTTATACCTACTGTAAAAGTATAAAAATCTATTTATAAATTCAGTAGGTAACAAGTCTTGGGTGCTAAATATGGTTTTAAACCATACTATGCACCTAATTTGTGTAAAAGTCGACAATTGACGATATTCAGGATGTTTATGAAATTCTGAGATTTTTATCAGCCTTGAATGTTTAAAATATTTTATTTTTCATATAAAATCAGTAGGAAAAGGTTTTGCATGATAATCATATGTAAATCTCATTTTATTAGCAAAAAGGGCATTATCGTCGTTTATAGAATTTATACAAGAACTCAATGATATGGACAGTTTATAATCTGACCCAATATTCCAAAACTTTCTAAAATAATATCATAACAGTAGGTAATGAGTTTGGTGCCAAAATTTGGGGTTAAATATGTTTTACGCGCAAAAGCGTAATTTAATTAAAAAAAGTTAAGTTTTACGATATCGTGCATAACTTTAGTTTGAGACCAGAAAATGACGTCAAGTTAATTTAACATGCTTATATATAAGTAACAAAGCTATTGGTATATTCATATATCCAAAAATCTCGTTTTTATATTATAAGGGCATAATAGTCAAAGTTAAGCATAATAACGGAACATGCGCAAAAACTCAGATTTCTAATATGATCGTGTAATATAACCTTATAGGGTTATGCTACATTAAATTACGATCATAACGGAACCTAAAATCAGTAGCAAACTAATCTAGTTCGGTTCATAATCGAAAGTCAACGCAGAAGTGTAACACCCCGAAAATGGGTTTGTTAATCAAACCACATTAACACTAAAAGACGGGTAAAGTACCGTTAGTGGTAAAATTTACCCGGTAAATATTAGGATTTAAATAATTAAACCTAATATTAAATAAAGGTTATACGAAGACTTTTGAGAAAATAAATTTACGAAAGGCCCGAGTTAACGGGACTTAAAATGAAATTGGTTATGACTATCCCGAACTCACTAAGCTAACTAGGAAAATTTAACCTAGTTAACAAGACAAAATATTATTGAAGATAAGTAGGTTGTAGCCTACTTACTAATTAACAAAACATGAGGGGCTAATAACGTTAAGTAAGGAACTTGAGTTATTAAAAATCAAAAATAAAACACAACACACAGTGTGTGTGTGCGTGGGGGAGATCGACCAGGAGAGCTCACAAGAGGCTCAAACCCTAACTTCAGCAAAATCAACAAATTGAAGGTCAAATCCAGCCCAAATCAGATGCATGAACAAAAATTCGTGATTACCTAGTCATGGGGAATACAAGATATGTTGAATTTTGCTATTTAGTGATACTTTGAAACTATGATGAGAAACCGTAGTCGAAATTTTGGAATGAATAATGAATCTATGAGCGTTATTGTGATGAAATTCATGTTTAGAAACAAACCGTAGTTGAAAACTTGAAGAATTAGTGTTAAAACTAGGGGTTTGATGAATTCCCTTGTATGTGCTAAGTGGGTTTTAGTTAAATATCGAGGATGATGATATGTTTGTGCTAGAAATCATCATAATTGATAGTTGAAGCGAAATACTTAAACAATTTCAAATTTGAGTATTTGGTTATACATAATTCAAAAAGGGTTTTTGAAGGTTGTAGTGAAATTAGTGATTTATTTCATGAATTTGGAGGTTTGAAATCATGTTACCTATTAAATTGATAGGTAGAACTTGATTGTATTAGGTGTTCGGGTAAATGCTAGTGCTATGACGAAACGGGTTCCACTCGTATACGAGAAACCCTTAGTCTTTGTGAAAGGAATGAACAAATTAGTCTTGATAATCACATAAACAAGATGAAGTGTTGAAAATATAATAAATTCGGCTAGAATCTTGGGTGAATAAGTGGCCTAAAAATAGTGACTACCGAATAGTTAAAGAAATGCCTGAGTGAGTTCGTTGAACTCAATTGTGCATTTCAGATATGTTAAAAAGGGGCAGTTGACTTTTGAAAGTCAAACTGACCATTAATAAGGTCGAATGAAAATTTTGATAGAAAATGCGTAAGGTGGAATAATCGTATTAAATTATGATTTAACTAACCACCTTGAAAACGATGATGATAGTTTGACGCATAACAAGCTAGGTAGAAGCTTGGAGAAGGAAGCGGGTCAAACGAATTAAGAATGAAAAGAGAAGCATAGTTTGGATGCGAGGTAAGTTAAGCTTACGCCTTTTTATTCTTACTACCAAATACTTATAATGCAAGTCAGAATAAGTGAGAATGGCAAGAAACCATAAATTATGGTAAAAAGGGTAAAAACGGTAAAATGGTAACCCGGACATGGGTTAACGAATAAATAAAAAGGATTTGAAAGGATACCATTTGGCGTAAGTCAAAATGGGTCAAACAAAGCAAGAAACGACTTTTAAACAAGATAAATTCAAAGAGTAAATCGGAATAGGTTAAAGGGATGAAATGGTAATTAAATACCATCTCATAATTATAATTGGTCATTTTGACTAAACGGGTCAAATGGTGTTGTTAACACCATTTGACAATAATATCTTATGATCGCGTGTTGAGTTTTGTAATCGCAGAAATTTAACACATGGTTCACGTTGCTATTGATTAGAAATTAATAGCGAAATGTATGTAAACGGGTCAATCCTATGACCCGAGCCAGGTACGCATAGTTAAGTTGCTAGTTAAACATGCAAATTTGGGTTAAATAATTAGCGAGAGTCCTTCGTCGTAAATGAGGGACTAAAAATGACAAAAACGCCCATGATTGGTAAATCAGGCAAATGACCCATAGAGGTCGTTTAGATTCTAGTATTATGATTATGTAACTTTTAGATATATGTAACTTGTTATGTTACAATATGTAAAGTAGATATGTTAATTGTTCATAATTGAGTTCTAGTTAAAGGTTGATATTAGTTGAAGTGACATTGTTCACTAATTGAATTAATGAGTCGTAAATAGACTAGAAAGTGTTTGGTAGTCATAGAAACGGAGGATTCTGTAAATGAGCCAAACGGGTCAAATAATTTGTTAATAGTAGTAAAATAGTGCTTTGAATGTCATTTGATGTAAGACGATCACAAGAGCGTGAAACCAGGGAATTGGTAATCAAACGCAAGTGATTGTGAACCCCGGGTGTTGGGGTAAATACGCCTAGTAGTCTTAAAATTTGTTAATAAGTTGATTTGTGCAAAAACTTATATGGGTCAAAATATTACATCATGGAATGGTAAATTTACGGATCGTGCGTTCAATCTTTAATACAATGTACATCATAGATGTGTCGGTAATCGAATTACGGACGCATAGGAAAAAGAATTGGAAAAAACGGGCGTTCGAGTCGAAAGTTATGTTAGTTTAAAGTTGATAAATGGAAAATATTGTTGCTAGGCAAATCTGCAGCACCATCTAACAAAACCTTCTGCTGAAAACATGCCGTCACCCTACGCGACGGTTGAGTCAAAAAGCAGTTGCGCGACGTGACGAGGGTCGCGGGCCGTGTAGGATGGCTTCAAAGCTGTCGTGGGGCGCGACAGCCCCCAAATTGCAGAATTGTTGATTTTTTTTATTTTTTTGAGAAATAGAGCTTATATTTAACTGAATTTGAGATGTCAAAACTAACTATTTACATGGTTTTGACCATAGGTGATTGCCAAGTGTGCCCGGATGAAGATCAAGCTCGAAGAGGAACCGAACACTTTCAATATACAAGCTTCCGCACGTTGTTACATCGTCGTTTTTAATTGACGAATTTGTTTATATTACACTGTACAAATAACCTTTGTAAAAGTTTTAATAAACCCACATTTTTATATGAATGTGTAAGTATGAATATGCATTTAATCGTTGATTATAGTGAGAAAATCACTAATTAATGACAAGGGTCTTACAAGAAGTCAAACTTCGCGACTTTCGGTTGCGAACCGACCCTAAAACTGGAATTGAAGAGCCGAACATGTTTACACATGTTCTAATAATTATTACCAAGTTGTTTAAGTGATAAAATGTATTTTAGAACATTTCTAAACTCATATCGCAATTATTTCGAAAACTGACCCATTGACTTTTTAAAACAATGTTATGTTGACTCGTCAATTGACCAAGCAAACGTGATTCTTAGGAGGTGCCCTTTTGAGGGTTTAATACCTACCTAATTACGATCACGTAGCCATGTTCGTTGCGAACAATGGCTCGACTATTTATGGTCTTACTAAAAGTCAAAGCGTTTATAAAAAATGCTTGACTTTTCGGCTTTAAAAGCCAAATAAAATAAACTAGTCACGAAAGGACTCTAACATATGGTCCTAGGGAATGAATATAACTCATAGGAGGTTCCAAAATGTTCAGGATCCTCCAGATTTGAGAGAGAACAAGAATGAATGGAATGACGCAAGTTGGAGAAATGAAAACTAACTCCTATTTATAGATTTTGGAATGAAATATGATCATGACAAGTGTTTCAAGGGTCTCTAGGATCCTAACATGTGTCTTAACAGCTGTTAGTAATCAGTATGCAGCCCCTAGTTTGCTAAAAATGGTTTATGTGCAGTTTGGGCATCAAGAATTAACAAAACCATCAAATGAAATATGTTTTGCTATTGTTCTGCTCGTTCGCGGCCCGCGTAGGCCTCAGGACCGGTGGTCGCGGCCCGCCACTCACTCCAACCCAGCTCATAAGTTTGGCCGATGTGCTGTTTTGGTCCCTGTCCTCTTTTACACACTTTTATACTTTTAAAGTTTGCATTTATGGCACAAGACTTGGTATATTTAATATGTTATGCTTATATAAGTTACAAAAGTGTTAGTGGCCCAACTCCTGCATACCCGGGAGGACGACCGAACGTCACGAAGTTCCCGGTTCGTTCAAAAGGCCTCTCAAAGGCGTAGTTTCGCTAGTTGTCGCTTTTAGTCCTTTTGGCGTACAAATTATGCGTATCATCGTTCTATGGCATCTAAGCCTTAGACGGCTCATATTAGGCACACCCGGGGGTATGACTGTGTTGGGATTGAACCCTACCAAAGGAACAGATAATGAAAGCCAAAACTGGTTCACAATAGTGGATTCACAATAAGCAGTTGTTTACACTAAGTCTTCTCCCTTGAAAGTGATTATAACAGCTGATGATCTTATATCCACTGCCCGGATACAACTACTGTTGTTCTTCAAAACTACTGATGAAGCCCATAAGACTGCTGAGAACTAAGCACTGCTGGTACAACCTACTGATGACAAAGCACTGCCCAATCAAGGACTGATCAACCTTGAGGAAAGCACTGATATGAAGAGAGAGCAGTAGTTTAGTATGTCATCTGTTTTATGTATAGTCAGTGGTTAGGTTTAGCAGTGTTTGTATAAGAACAGTAGATACAGGTTGTTAGGCTGTTAGACGTCGCTTTCATGGTGACGTCAGCTGAGATGCCTCAGTGGTTTGGATTGTCTATAAATGGAAAAGTACTCTGTACTGTTACATCTGATTCGTCTTGAGTGAGTTCTTCTCCTCAATTCAATCCTTTCATCTTGTGCAACCAACCACTGGAGTATCAGGCTGAGGGGGAGTTTATTTGTAAGCATGGTTGTAATCATTTGATTTTCTTTGTAATCTTTCGACTGATGCAATCCATGTGTTTATCAAATCCATTTCTCTTCATGATTGTGTTTACAAAGTTTGTTGTTCATTTCCGCTGCATTTTACATGTTTTCATATTCATTGATTATTCAATTTACACAAACAAACACTCTCATAAGAGCCTCCGATCCTAACAATTGGTATTAGAGTCTGGACAGTCAAATTCGATCTAACAATCAATTTGACATAACAGTTCGGCTCAAAATTCATTGATACTAAGGTTGGTTGTATTTAGTTGAAAAACAGAGTAACGAGTGATAACGCTTAAAGTTTCTGTTCAAAAACTCTGTAAAACAACCAAGATGTCATAAGACACACAAATCTTACACAACGAGTGATTTCATGCACAAGACACTCATGGTTTTTAGATCTGAAAACATATCTGTTAAACTATGGGATTATTTCTTATTTTCAAAATTGATTTCAACTGTTGTTATGAAACTTGTGATGTCACTATATTAGATGCTAAAGTATGAACCTCAGATTAACAAAAGCCTATGTTCATAAAAACATTAGTGTTTTTGCTAACGTAAAAAGAGGGAAATTAAAACGTTAGTCATAAGAACTTATGTGTTGAAAACAGGTTGAGATCCTCAAAAGGAACAAATCAACTCTGTTAAAATACATTAAGAAAACAGGATAGTCCGTATCATATGTAATGTGAGATTGGTCAAAAATTTGTACAAATATGGCCAATCCTCTTAAAGCATTACTGCAAAATGATTCTGGATTAAGTATTCCTTCAATAAAGACCTCCCAGTAAGTATTTCATTACTTATGAATGGGAAGGGTAAAAAGGGAAGAAGAAAATTCACAAAAACTCAGAAGTGTGTTTATCTCAAAACTTTTGAAGTTAAAAGAAAAGAGTATAAACATAAAACACTTAAGAGTCAAAGTTTGGGGTAACAATGGTCATTAAGCAACTATGTGCAATCATTGGTTCAGGAAAGTTCAGGTAACAATAGTATTCCCAGTAAATGAATTTAAAAGAGGACTAGACAAATTTTCAGAATCTTCACATGGTAACAAAGTCTATAACAGGGTTTTCAAAAACTCATGTGAACATGTGTCCTCATTTCTGTTGTTAATCAATCAACAAGAAAATGGTACCAAACAGTGGTCAAAATGTATTTACAATTTCATACCATTGTTGTCAAACCACTGACAATTTTCATAAAACTTGGGAATGATATGATTATGTATTTTATTGAAAAATATATCAGATTCTTTTGGTACTGTTTTCAGAAAATCCTTTAATTATTTTTCTGGAAAAGGATTTTCTTAAATAATGCAGGATATATTATTTTTTTAATGATATATTTTGAACTTTTACCGGTTTTTGATAGTAAAAGTTTCAATTCCCTGTCAGGATATAGAACCTTCATTTTTTTTTGGTGATATTATCCTCAAAATAGATCAAAAGGAAATGATATATATGTCAAAATCATGTCTAACTTAAGTTTGTTTTTACACTGAGCAAAAGATTGATTGTTAACAGATCTTAAAATACTTGGGTTCTCATGTTTTAATTTAAATATTATAACAAGAATGAGTTGCCTAAGTAAAAAGTCTACATCATCTGGGGTACTAAACCACTGTCAGAAATTTGGAAAAGCTTCAAAATGTGTAATTGACATGTGGCAAAAACCTTGAATGAAAATTTTCAAAACAGTTGCTGATATACTTGTTTTTCAAATCTTTACCATTTACCCTAATCACTGTTTTGATCAAACATCTGCTTCCTAAATATTGTCCACTGCTGAAAGTCAACCACTGATCCCTCTTGGCAAGCACTGATGCTCAAAATCAATGACTTATCCACTGATATGCTATCCACTGGTAGTAAAAATCATCCACTGATTATCATATTATTACCGTTGTAACCACTGATGCTTGTTTCATCAGTGGTTCTCAAAACAACTGTTCTCCATTTTCATCCATTTCATCAGAGGTTGGCACGTGGTCAGTTTTTAGCCCTCAGATCTTTGTAACCACTGCCATATCAGCATTCATTTTTTTCCCCTAAATAAAACCCTGCCCTAAACCCCCAAACAGGGTTTTACACTGTCGAATTGAATTCTAAAATTCTCTTCTCAAAGCAGTTTCCAACTTTTCTTCCCAAAATCATTCTTCATTCTTCTCCGCAAAAATGATGAAATCGAAATCAAAATCTCAATCAAAATCAAAGCCATCATCATCTTCCAAAAAGGTCGCTCAAACGGCCGTGGAACCCATTGAAATACCTTACAAATCCCCTCATAACTATTTGGGTCTACTCACAAAACCCACAAACAATCATACCTTCGATTCCATCATCAACACATTATCTGAATCAAAGTATGAAACTTTGTTGATAGCAGATGCTCCCATTTACCAATAAACCCAGAGAGAGTTTTGGAAAAAGGCGACGGTTGAGAAACAAGACGATAAAGTCATAGCCATTAACTCTTCTATACAGGGTAAAGCAATTCAAATTACCCCAAAATCCATCTCAGAAGTTTTCAAACTTGATGATCAACAAGGTAAAACTTCTATCTCGAAAGATGTGTTGAAAGCTGAGTTTTTAAAAAGGGGATATGCAGACCAATCAAAGAAGGAAACCTTACAAAAAGGTTTCTTTCCGTCTGCACCTAGATTTTTATTTCACACACTTTTGATGTGTGTTTCTAATAAAACAACTGCTTTTAATGAAATACCTTCAAAGATACAATGCCTGGGTTATGCTATTTTAAAAAAATGAAAATTTTAACTACTCCTAGGAAATCTTTGATGATTTGGTAAAAAATGTGGAAAGCAAAGCATTTTTACTTTTTCCAAGGTTTTTGAGCTACTATTTTAAACAAAAATTTGAAAAAGAAAATGAAAACTTGCTCAAACAAGCTGCCTATTTTCAAATAAACGGTTTAATAACTGAAACATTCTCAAGAATGATGGCACCTATAAAAACAAAAGCAGAGGTGCCAGAGCAGAATTTAGCAGCCACCACTGCTCCTCAGGCATCTACTGTTGAGCCCACTGCTCCAGGTGATCATAGCAGCACTACCACTTCTTTGAAACCCACACCTGACATCACCAAAAAGACCAAAAAGAAGTCTTACAAAAAGCCCACCAAACCCAAGAAAAATGCAACTCTGGAAGATGAGATCCCAGAGCAACTGCCAGTGATAACACAAATGTCACCAAAAACCACTGCTGCTACTTCCTCACAGCAGTTGGTACAAAGATCTCCACCATTACCTCAAACTCCTCCTGCATCCTCACAAAAGGATCAGGTTGTAAGCACAGGGACCCCACATTATGAAGCTCTGGATCCAATTGGATCTATCTTCCTCAGTCCTGATCCCAAGGACATGTCTCTTTCAACACCCATACCCTCACCAATCACATTACCACAATCAATAATGCCCTTGTTGCATGCAGTTGCTATAGCTCAGACACAAACCAGTTCCTCTCTATCACCTATCACTGAGAGTATACTCCCACAAGTGACTGGGTCTGATGCTGCTACCCCTGTTATCCCAGCAACAACAGAGGAGGTTACACCCCCTGAGTTACAAGTAACTCTTGGTGGTAGTTCAAGTGGAGCAGCAACTACAAATGTTGGGTCAACAGATCTGCATATGGACAGTTGTTTCATTAATAAGACTCCCTTGAAGGCAATTTCTTCTATAGCACCTTCGGCAACCACCAGTGAGCTTGTTCTAACCACTGGCAACATCAAAGGGTTTTCGAGTGCTGAAGAAAGAAGTCCCCAGTACCAAGAACAAGGGGCATTAATGGGTGATTTTTGGGACTCAGTTCCTAAGTCACACATTGATATAACCACTGCTGGTGGGGTTTCAGGTGATCCCATTAATTTGGGTGATGATTCAAAATATCAGGAATTGACGGGCAGAGTTGAAAAACTTGAAACATCAGTTACCGAAATAAAGGATATGCTGCAGCAGATATTAAAAGCTCAAAAAGCACAATCCACTGTTGTTCCACCTCAAGCACCTGCTCAACCACAAGCATTTGCTGCAAATGAGCTCTGGAATCTTTTTCAACCCTTGCTTGAAAAACAAAAACAAATGGCTGATCAGCAGCATGAAATGCATGTAAAAATGCTGACAAACATGGTGGAGTTAAGATTTAAAGATACTCAAGCAGACATCAAGGCTATAAAGGCCAGCATACAAAGGACTGCCCATGGTGGAAAAGTTCCCTCCACTATCCTCTTCATGGATAACCCCCTTCCAGATAATGCCAAAAGGGGGAGAAAATCCAGCAGTTGAAGATGAAGGGAATTGAGGATGGTGTTTACATTGAACCTGAAAAAGAAAAACAGACATCCAAACCTCAAACCACAAAATCTCATATTTCCATCCAAACAGCTGATACAACAGTGGTTTCAAAAACTGCTAGCCAAACAGCTGTCATCTCATCAACACACACAACTTCACCACACACCACCAAAACCACTGCTCTACCACTATCATCATCATTACCTCCTGCCATAAAGCAGAAGACAGCAGATGTTACAACATCTGCTGTAATGACAACAGTGGTTGAAACACCAGTTGTTTCAACACCCGTTAGTCAGACACTTTTCACCACTCAAACCACAACCACTGATCCACCAAAGACATCATCAGCCTCTCCTACAATAAAAAGGAGAAGGGTTTTCATTCCTGATGATGATTCTCCATCAACATCACCAAAAACAACTTCACCGCCTTCAACCCCTGCTCAAAAGCAGAAGACCTCTACTGACACATCAGTAGTTGTAATGACAACAGAGGTTGAAACACCAGTTGTTTCAACAGCTGTTTGTCAACTATCCACCACTGCTCTCATCATCCCTACATCACAACCAAAACCCTCTTCATCCTTAAAGCTTCATAAAATAAAAAGGGAAACAACTCAAGCCACTGATGAAAAATATGATCCTGTTGCCGCAAAATATCCACTGGAGCTAGATGCTGTAAAAAATGAGATGAGACAATTTTACACCGAGGAAGATCCTTCAAAAAGAAGATTTCCTTCTCTCATTGGCTTCATAGTCCCAGAAAACATGGATAAATATCTCGAAATGAAAGTAAGGCAAGCAAGGATTAGAGCTAAGCTTGAATGCAAAGATGAAGGAGATGAAGCCATTGCAGAAAGAATGGTACTCTTGCTCACAAAGGTCAAGCTAATGGAAGACTTTGCACAAGATCTGAGCAAAGAAAAGGTAGATCAATGAAAAGCAATAAGAAAAGAGTATCTTGCATATATAATGAAAGAAAAATTCTATTCAGCTGAAGAAAAACAGTTTGAAGAATGGCCAATAATTGCTTTAAAGCATGAAGCTAACAGGATTGAAAGGATTAAAAATGATCCAAGTAAGAAGAAGATAACTCCAAATTGGAACAAATACAAAAAGCTAATTGCTGATCTTACTTCCGGGTACAAAAGGAAGAAACAGGAACTGATAGATGCTAAGGTGGATACTGCTGAAGCCATAGCAAAATGGACAAAGCAGTATACCGACGAAGCTTATGAAAGGCTGGAGAAAAGAAAGACAACAGTCCCATACACTTCTAAAAAGCCAGACTACAACAAGATGGAGCAACAGCTGGATGCTCTTAAAGCACTGCTCACATCAGTAGATAACCCTATCCTTGTGAAAAACCAAGAAAAAGGAAAACTGCTTACCAGTGAAGAAGATAAAGAAAAGGAAGCTGAGTACTTCACAGAAGCCATCAAGAAAATGGGTCTAAAAGAAGATAGTTCAGTGAGCCTTCAAAACCTTTTCAAAAAGGTATTAACCAAACCTGCATCACCAAACATTTCAGCAGATATCTCAAACAGTGAGCTTGATCAACAAGAGACACAAGAGCAAATTGACAAAGAAGTTGCAGAAGATATAGCTGCAGCAAATCGAGTCATAGAAGAGGCTCTCAAAAGAATGTCTGAAACTCAAGATACTGCTTTAAAATTTTTCTCAAGGCCAAAATCTCCAAACTCATCAGGAAATAAATCTCTCCCAAGAAACCCATTGGGTTCAAAAGTACTAAAGTGGCTCTCTGATCAAAAGACCCATGTATTGACCCTGGTCAGATCCAATGGTGAGATGAAGTACATATCAAGGAAAGAAGCACTAGGCCTTAGTGTTGAAGATTTGCAGGATCTCCTTGAACTTTCATTGTGCAGGGATGAGGATGACACAAGTTCCAAAGAATTTGAAGAAGAATTTAAAAAACAAGCAAGGGAACTTCTGATGAGGAATAAAAATCCACAATAATGAAGAGTTTTGGCATTATCTGTTCCAGGGGGAGATTGTTGGGATTGAACCCTACCAAAGGAATAGATAATGAAAGCCAAAACTGGTTCACAACACTGGATTCACAATAAGCAGTTGTTTACACTAAGTCTTCTCCCTTGAAAGTGATTATAACAGCTGATGATCTTATATCCACTGCCCGGATACAACTACTGCTGTTCTTCAAAACTACTGATGAAGCCCATAAGACTGCTGAGAACTAAGCACTGCTGGTACAACCTACTGATGATAAAGCACTGCCCAATCAAGGACTGATCAACCTTGAGGAAAGCACTGATATGAAGAGAGAGCAGTAGTTTAGTATGTCATCTGTTTTATGTATAGTCAGTGGTTAGGTTTAGCAGTGTTTGTATAAGAACAGTAGATACAGGTTGTTAGGCTGCCAGACGTCACTTTCATGGTGACGTCAGCTGAGATGCCTCAGTGGTTTGGATTGTATATAAATGGAACAGTACTCTGTACTGTTACATCTGATTCGTCTTGAGTGAGTTCTTCTCCTCAATTCAATCCTTTCATCTTGTGCAACCAACCACTGGAGTATCAGGCTGAGGGGGAGTTTATTTGTAAGCATGGTTGTAATCATTTGATTTACTTTGTAATCTTTCGACTGATGCAATCCATGTGTTTATCAAATCCATTTCTCTTCATGATTGTGTTTACAAAGTTTGTTGTTCATTTCCGCTGCACTTTACATGTTTTCATATTCATTGATTGTTCAATTTACACAAACAAACACTCTCATAAGAGCCTCTGATCCTAACAGGCTGAGCTTAACGGAGTTCCCGGTTCTTGTAAAACATCACCCTATAGTGTAGTTTCGCGCGTTGACGCCTTTAACCCCTTAATTACGAACTTGCGCGCATTAACGCGAAATGGCATAAAAACCTTCTATGGCCAGCATTAAATACTTCCGAGGGTATGAATGAACATTGCGGAGTTTCTAGTTCGCTTAAATTATCATTCTAAGGTGTAGTTTTTAGAAGTTGACGCTTTTGGTCCCTCTAACGAGTAAATTTGCGCGCATTATCATTTTATTGCGTCAAGGCCCTATGTAATCCATATTAGGCATTCTCGAGAGTATTATCAAACATCACGATGCGTCGGGTTCGTTAAAAGGTCACTCAGGGGTATAATTAAACATGTAGTCGCTTTTAGCCCCTTTAACTCGCAAACTTGCGCGTAACTTCACTTATTGGCATAAAAGCCTTAGATGGCCATTATTAGTCATTCCTGTGAGTATGATCAAACATTATGAAGCTCTCGGTTTGTTAAAAGGTCACTCAGAGGTAAGAATTAACATGTTGACGCTTTTAACCCTTCGACGCGCAAACTTTCAAATAATTACGCAAACGGCTCCTCTCGACCAACAAGTGGCTCAGTTGCGAATACGAATACCGTGTAAGGTTATTCAGAGGTTTATTTTAAGTATGTTGACACTTTCAGTCATTTCACAATCAAAAGTTTTTTATTTTTCTCAAAATTAGTCCCTAATAGTCAACGTTTGACTTCATTAGAGTTTAGTACACGTGTCAACACATCATTGGACGTGATTTTACGAGGTGTTACACCACCTCTCTCCCACTTTGCCACCACTCCACCACCACTACAACACCCACATCCACCACCATCATCCATCATCCACCTTAGAGTGTGTGTAGTAGTCTCGGGATCCAAGATTAATCGTAAGAGTTCTTGTCAATCAAAGGCCATGTTTGGCTAAGTCTCTTACATCACTTGGTGAAGATAAGCATTTAATGTATTACTTTTGATTTTTAATCTTTTCGCACTTTTTATTTGGTTTTGTATTAATGACTTTAATAACTAGTTTCTTATGTTGAAGGTGAAACTTCTTTATCATTTGTCCGTGGTGTCTTGGCATTACTTTACTGTCTATATAAAATAAAAGATTTTCACCATTCATATATCTACGGTCTATATAGAGATGTGTTGGCTACCTGGTCGGGGGTTAAGGGAATGGTTTAGTAAGGTTCTTGCCTTGTTCAGTGTATAGATCCTGCAAGGACCTTGGTCAAGCTTACTAGGACCTCCTTCAATACCCACTGGTATTGAATGGCGGGGGTGCGAATGGCTTGATCCCCTCATATGTAAACTACTATTAATACATTAAACCAGCTACTTGGGATTGTATCCCTGCTGACTCAAACCACTTAGCCAAGGGTAACGTCACCTTCAAAAGATGAAGGGTTTTTAACATGTTTATCAAAGTAATTTTATCCAAATAAAATTAAAATGCAGCGGAAAAAGATTTAAAACATGTTACTTTACAAGATATAAAGCCATTTTTAAATGCAAAACCCAATAACCGGATCCATATATGACATGCATGCTATCAAAAATGCAACCATAGGGTGTTTTAAGAAACTACCTTTCTAAGAGCAAGGAGATGAAAGATGATGATGATTCTTGAATGGTAGCTTCCAAACAAGAAAGCCTCAAGCTAGTATACCCTAAGCCTCCAACTAACACCCTTAAATTGCTAGGATTTTCAATAGTGAACTCTCTTAAAAGACCACCCTTGGCCGAAAATTCTCAAGAGAATTATGAGAGTTCTTGAACTTGAATTATGTGAGAGAGAATATGTGTGTTAAAAAAATCAAAATCAAGTTGTGATCTTAGATGAGATATTGCATGTATGGAAAAAAGGAAAACCCACTTTGGGAAGCAACATATGGCCGGCCATAGGGCCACCATTTTGGTCCAATGAAATTTTTTTTCCCTTTTATATTTTATGTCTTGTATTGTTTTATAACTTTTATAAAATATTACATGACATCTTTATAAGATTTTATGCAACAAATCACAACTTTTATAATGTTATTTAACCCATTAAATAACAAAATAAATATTCTCTCAAAATAAATTATCCATATAATTTATTGGTTTCTCAAGTGCAATTATTTAGAAAACCAATTTCTAAATATTCTAAGTGTTAATATTTATTTGTTTGATCATATCATAAATAAATATTGTAGGTGTTTGTCTAGCTTGTTATTGGGTATGACCCGACTTGGATCATAACGTACTAGCCACATCAATTTAATATGTGTCTTGGGCATACAGAGTCCAACAATCTCCCACTTGCACAAGATACATAGAAGATTGATGCAAGTAGTAAATGACACCTAACAACGGTTTACCACCCCTAATACGTATGACGAAGTGCCATTCAATAACATCATCCCCTTCAAGTCCCTTACTTGAACATGATTTAGGTGAATCTATCATTTATCCTTTCGTTACAGATGTCATGTCAAATCCAGAGACGCAGTGTGATCATTCTCTGTTGATTTAACTTTAGCAGGCCTTAGACATCTTACTATCAAAGAATAAGAGGAACAAATCCCTTCTTGACTATATACGTCTCTCACAATCACCTCGTACCACACCTGAGCTTAGCCTTATGTTCTGTCTTATTACAGACAGCGAAGAACTAAGTCAAGGTATAATATTTGGTGAATATCAAGACCCAATATGTATCTCATGTCAGAGGATACTATGATATTCGCCTTTGCTCAAATTTACTTATGATCAATCACAAATGATTCCATGCAGTAACATTTGAGAGCGGGTCAGTCCAATATTTGTATCCCACAAATATCTATGAACTTTGGCAGCAAGACTTTGCTCTATATTCATACCTAATGAATATCCACCAATCCAAGTTCATAATAGTCTTACATTCATATTTGTTCCCACAAGAATGATCGACTACGGACATTTAGAATAATTAATTTATTCACGGATTTAAACATGCTAAAATGGAACATAACTCAAAATACCATAAAAGAGTTAAAACAATTGTTCCAATATCCAGATACAAAATAGATCAAATCCAATCACTAGAATATCAAAGTCCTAAGGCACAAGTATGACCCTCATGTTTTGGCCATTCAAGGAGCTTCGTGAGTGGATCCGCAATGTTTTGATCGGTGTGAACTTTGCGAATACATATCTTTCCTTTTTCAACTTCATCCCTTATGTAGTTGAATCTTCGCTCAATGTGCCTAGTCTTTTGATGTGCACGAGGTTCCTTGATTTGAGCAATCGCACCCTCGTTATCACAAAAGATCTCTAGGGGGTCTTGAATGGTAGGGACTACCCCTAGGTCGGCAATGAACTTCTTTAACCACGCAGCTTCTTGCGCTGCCAATGAAGCGGCGATGTATTCTGATTCTGTAGTGGACAATGCTACAACATCCTGCTTCGAGCTCTTCCAAGAGACTTCAGCTCCATTCAAAATGAAGACATACCCAGATTGTGATCGAGAAACATCTCGATCAGTTTGGAAACTCGCATCCGTGTAACCCTTTACAACGAGTTCCTCTTCACCAGATCCATATATTAGAAACATATCCTTAGTCCTCCTAAGGTATTTCAATATGCTCTTAACAGCCATCCAATTACTGTTACCTGGATTTGTCACACCCCGAAATTATCAGAGCTGGCGTGACTGGACTGGTATCTTCATTGCACAGCGGAAGCAAAATAAGCTAAGTCTTTTAGTAAATTGAATTCCCACTAAGTACTCGAATCCCCAATGGTTCTCCTATTCCAACCGTGCCTTGTCTTAGAACTGTAACCTAAGAAAGAAACATGCGAAAAATCAACATAAAGTTGAGCGAGTTCATAGTTTGTTTGTAAAAGATTCGAAATAAATCTTTTGAATAACCGGTTTGTGAAATAATATTGAGAAAATGAATTTTAGAAATCATTTTCTTGCCAAATTATATGGAAACGTTGTATTTGTAACCATGTATTTGTAAAGTCTTGTATTTGTAATGTTCGTATACCCGTCAATGCCCATCCTGACTTTGACTTCCTGCCCGCATAATCCTATGCTTTTTGAATTTGTATAAAAACATTACATTTAATTTGTATAAATCAGGTATTTCTGTGAGTATGTATAAACATTTCATGTATGAATAAAAGTCCCTGGTATGTAGCATTAAGGAAAAAGAGATCACCAATGGGTTGCAAAGCCACTGGTATGTGTGAAAAAGTGCAGGGAAACTCAAACCTAGCAAATTTGTTACCGGGCTTCCGGTTGGAAGACATAGTCACCTCATGGTCCATCCCGCGGACTCATGGGTGGGGCTCGCTACACCCAAATAGATCTATCACTCATTTCCCTCGGTCCTATAATGAGGATTAATGGCCTCAAGTGTTGTGCCCACCCTTCACATGATCTAGTCTAGTAGTAAACACTCCTTAGGCTAACCATACCATGTATAAATGAATGTCTATAAATGCCTGTAAATGTCTGTAAATGTCTGTAATAATTGTAACATGTATTTTACCCCAGCCTCTAAGGCTGAACCTCCCCAGCCTCTAAGGCTAACTTCCCCTAGTCGTAAAAATCAATCACTTTTCGATAATACGCATTTGTTTTGTAAAAACCGGTATATTTAGTATAAAGTTCATTCGTAAACCGTTTGAGTTCCTTGAAATCCGTTCGTAACATGATTTAGAAATGTGAGTTTTCATTCATTCGAAAACTTTGTATGTTCTTGCAAAACGTGCTTTGTTTAAAATATGCAATCTTTGTTTATCGATAACCTTGTATGTTTCTGAAAAACGTGCATGTCTTTCCACCCCGAAAACATTTACAAAAATGTAAAACTGTAAAAAGAGGGGTTATGAACTCACCTGAATATTCCTGTGCAAAGCTAGCTATATACGACTTCGTGATGTCGTTTCCAAGACGAGGCTCGCTAGCGTGCATTCTACAATATTCCTAATACGGAATATCTTATAAGTTTCTAAATAAATGCAGTAATTAAACTATGTGTCACCGAGCTCTACCGAATCGTTGACCGAACGATTCGACGGTAAGTTAATAACTTAATAGTAACGATTAAGTTATACTTGTTTAGTTTGCCTATTCATTTGTAGTAATTTAATAAGTCTTGAAAGGCCTCGATTCTCGAGATATGTAACAATGAATAATATTTATCAAAAAAAATATATATGTAAATATTTATCGTTAAGATCGCTTGTCGTCCCGAGAAGTTGTTTTCGTATATAAGAACATTCGTATGAAAATAATGTAAGAAACTCGTATCATATATTTTACGTCCTGTATATATTTGCTATCATATACGTATATGTCGTTTCGGCATTTGAAATAAATGTAAAAAGTTTTATTTATTTTGTAAAGGAATCGTCGAGTTGTTATGTTGAAAATAAATATATAAACCATATTTATTTTTATAAAGAGTCCAAGTTTAATATCCGAAATAAATGTATAGATTATATTTATTTATAAAAGGATTTGTTTGAAATAAATATACAAACTATATTTATTTAGAAAAGAATCCGAATTGTTCGTTGTTTGGAAATAAATATAACTAAATATATTTATTTTATAAAACCATCAAGTTTTGTTATTTCGTAAAGCGGTTTGCCGAAAGGTTAAACACATGATTTGTAAGTTATGTAATGTCGTCGAAAGTGAGTATACATATTTGTATTGGTTTTCATAGAAGGTTGTTTGGATCCGATAGTTTCGTTTTATAGTAAAACGCGTCTTAGTTTTACGTATTTTCTCGAAAAACGGGCAGAGTTTCCTCTATTTTTGGACGCCCCGACAACACAAGTTGTCGTTACTTTTATAAAAATTCAATCAATAATCAATATATAAAAATAAATATATAAGGTTTCGTTGAATATGTAAAGATATAAACTTCATTTTTAATCGATCGGTTCGAGCTCGTTTCACTAAAATAACGAAAACTATATAAGTAACGAACTAAATTGTGCCGTAAAATCTTTACCCATCTTCGTGTCGTTTTCGTTGACTGAGTTCACTGCGTTGACCAGCAGTTGACTGAGTTTGACCAGCTTTGACCACGTTTGACCAGCTTTGACCACGTTTGACCCATGTTGACCAGGGTTGACCGGACCCGAAACTGAACCGAGTCACTAAAAATGACCCAAAACTGCCTCTTGCACTGCGGAAGCAAAATAAGCTAAGTCTTTTAGTAAATTGAACGCCCACTAAGTACTCGAATCCCCAATGGTTCTCCTATTCCAACCGTGCCTTGTCTTAGAACTTTAACCTGAGAAAGAAACATGCGAAAAATCAACATAAAGTTGAGCGAGTTCACAGTTTGTTTGTAAAAGATTCGAAATAAATCTTTTGAATAACCGGTTTGTGAAATAATATTGAGAAAACGAATTTTAGAAATCATTTTCTTGCCAAATTATATGGAAACGTTGTATTTGTAACCATGTATTTGTAAAGTCTTGTATTTGTAAAGTCTTGTATTTGTAATGTTCGTATACCCGTCAATGCCCACCCTGACTTTGACTTCCTGCCCGCATAATCCTATGCTTTTTGAATTTGTATAACAACATGACATTTAATTTGTATAAATCAGGTATTTCTGTGAGTATGTATAAACCTTTCGTGTATGAATAAAAGTCCCAGGTATGTAGCATTAAGGAAAAAGAGATCACCAATGGGTTGCAAAGCCACTGGTATGTGTGAAAAAGTGCAGGGAAACTCAAACCTAGCAAATTTGTTACCGGGCTTCCGGTTGGAAGACATAGTCACCTCATGGTCCATCCCGCGGACTCATGGGTGGGGCTCGCTACACTCAAATAGATCTATCTCTCATGTCCCTCGGTCCTATAATGAGGATTAATGGCCTCAAGTGTTGTGCCCACCCTTCACATGATCTAGTCTAGTAGTAAACCCTCCTTAGGCTAACCATACCATCTATAAATGAATGTCTGTAAATGCCTGTAAATGTCTGTAATAATTGTAACATGTATTTTACCCCAGCCTCTAAGGCTGAACCTCCCCAGCCTCTAAGGCTAACTTCCCCTAGTCATAAAAATCAATCACTTTTCGATAATACGCATTTGTTTTGTAAAAACCGGTATATTTAGTATAAAGTTCATTCGTAAACCGTTTGAGTTCCTTGAAATCCGTTCGTAACATGATTTAGAAATGTGAGTTTTCATTCATTCGAAAACTTTGTATGTTCTTGCAAAACGTGCTTTGTTTAAAATATGCAATCTTTGTTTATCGATAACCTTGTATGTTTCTGAAAAACGTGCATGTCTTTCCACCCCGAAAACATTTACAAAAATGTAAAACTGTAAAAAGTGGGGTTATGAACTCACCTGAATATTCCTGTGCAAAGCTAGCTATATACGACTTCGTGATGTCGTTTCCAAGACGAGGCTCGCTAGCGTGCATTCTACAATATTCCTAATACGGAATATCTTATAAGTTTCTAAATAAATGCAGTAATTAAACTATGTGTCACCGAGCTCTACCGAATCGTTGACCGAACGATTCGACGGTAAGTTAATAACTTAATAGTAACGATTAAGTTATACTTGTTTAGTTTGCCTATTCATTTGTAGTAATTTAATAAGTCTTGAAAGGCCTCGATTCTCGAGATATGTAACAATGAATAATATTTATCAAAAAAAAATATATATGTAAATATTTATCGTTAAGATCGCTTGTCGTCCCGAGAAGTTGTTTGCGTATATAAGAACATTCGTATGAAAATAATGTAAGAAACTCGTATCATATATTTTACGTCCTGTATATATTTGCTATCATATACGTATATGTCGTTTCGGCATTTGAAATAAATGTAAAAAGTTTTATTTATTTTGTAAAGGAATCGTCGAGTTGTTATGTTGAAAATAAATATATAAACCATATTTATTTTTATAAAGAGTCCAAGTTTAATATCCGAAATAAATGTATAGATTATATTTATTTATAAAAGGATTTGTTTGAAATAAATATACAAACTATATTTATTTAGAAAAGAATCCGAATTGTTCGTTGTTTGGAAATAAATATAACTAAATATATTTATTTTATAAAACCATCAAGTTTTGTTATTTCGTAAAGCGGTTTGCCGAAAGGTTAAACACATGATTTGTAAGTTATGTAATGTCGTCGAAAGTGAGTATACATATTTGTATTGGTTTTCATAGAAGGTTGTTTGGATCCGATAGTTTCGTTTTATAGTAAAACGCGTCTTAGTTTTACGTATTTTCTCGAAAAACGGGCAGAGTTTCCTCTATTTTTGGACGCCCCGACAACACAAGTTGTCGTTACTTTTATAAAAATTCAATCAATAATCAATATATAAAAATAAATATATAAGGTTTCGTTGAATATGTAAAGATATAAACTTCATTTTTAATCGATCGGTTCGAGCTC
Source organism: Helianthus tuberosus (assembly GCA_030545235.1). Taxonomy (NCBI): domain Eukaryota; kingdom Viridiplantae; phylum Streptophyta; class Magnoliopsida; order Asterales; family Asteraceae; genus Helianthus; species Helianthus tuberosus. Next base: position 14,676 of record JARYGA010022342.1, on the reverse strand, counting down.
GTTTCACTAAAATAACGAAAACTATATAAGTAACGAACTAAATCGTGCCGTAAAATCTTTACCCATCTTCGTGTCGTTTTCGTTGACTGAGTTGACTGCGTTGACCAGCAGTTGACTGAGTTTGACCAGCTTTGACCACGTTTGACCAGCTTTGACCACGTTTGACCCATGTTGACCAGGGTTGACCGGACCCGAAACTGAACCGAGGCACTAAAAATGACCCAAAACTGCCTCTTGCACTGCGGAAGCAAAATAAGCTAAGTCTTTTAGTAAATTGAACGCCCACTAAGTACTCGAATCCCCAATGGTTCTCCTATTCCAACCGTGCCTTGTCTTAGAACTTTAACCTGAGAAAGAAACATGCGAAAAATCAACATAAAGTTGAGCGAGTTCATAGTTTGTTTGTAAAAGATTCGAAATAAATCTTTTGAATAACCGGTTTGTTAAATAATATTGAGAAAACGAATTTTAGAAATCATTTTCTTGCCAAATTATATGGAAACGTTGTATTTGTAACCATGTATTTGTAAAGTCTTGTATTTGTAAAGTCTTGTATTTGTAATGTTCGTATACCCGTCAATGCCCACCCTGACTTTGACTTCCTGCCCGCATAATCCTATGCTTTTTGAATTTGTATAAAAATATGACATTTAATTTGTATAAATCAGGTATTTCTGTGAGTATGTATAAACCTTTCATGTATGAATAAAAGTCCCAGGTATGTAGCATTAAGGAAAAAGAGATCACCAATGGGTTGCAAAGCCACTGGTATGTGTGAAAAAGTGCAGGGAAACTCAAACCTAGCAAATTTGTTACCGGGCTTCCGGTTGGAAGACATAGTCACCTCATGGTCCATCCCGCGGACTCATGGGTGGGGCTCGCTACACCCAAATAGATCTATCTCTCATGTCCCTCGGTCCTATAATGAGGATTAATGGCCTCAAGTGTTGTGCCCACCCTTCACATGATCTAGTCTAGTAGTAAACCCTCCTTAGGCTAACCATACCATGTATATATGAATGTCTGTAAATGCCTGTAAATGTCTGTAATAATTGTAACATGTATTTTACCCCAGCCTCTAAGGCTGAACCTCCCCAGCCTCTAAGGCTAACTTCCCCTAGTCATAAAAATCAATCACTTTTCGATAATACGCATTTGTTTTGTAAAAACCGGTATATTTAGTATAAAGTTCATTCGTAAACCGTTTGAGTTCCTTGAAATCCGTTCGTAACATGATTTAGAAATGTGAGTTTTCATTCATTCGAAAACTTTGTATGTTCTTGCAAAACGTGCTTTGTTTAAAATATGCAATCTTTGTTTATCGATAACCTTGTATGTTTCTGAAAAACGTGCATGTCTTTCCACCCCGAAAACATTTACAAAAATGTAAAACTGTAAAAAGCGGGGTTATGAACTCACCTGAATATTCCTGTGCAAAGCTAGCTATATACGACTTCGTGATGTCGTTTCCAAGACGAGGCTCGCTAGCGTGCATTCTACAATATTCCTAATACGGAATATCTTATAAGTTTCTAAATAAATGCAGTAATTAAACTATGTGTCACCGAGCTCTACCGAATCGTTGACCGAACGATTCGACGGTAAGTTAATAACTTAATAGTAACGATTAAGTTATACTTGTTTAGTTTGCCTATTCATTTGTAGTAATTTAATAAGTCTTGAAAGGCCTCGATTCTCGAGATATGTAACAATGAATAATATTTATCAAAAAAAATATATATGTAAATATTTATCGTTAAGATCGCTTGTCGTCCCGAGAAGTTGTTTGCGTATATAAGAACATTCGTATGAAAATAATGTAAGAAACTCGTATCGTATATTTTACGTCCTGTATATATTTGCTATCATATACGTATATGTCGTTTCGGCATTTGAAATAAATGTAAAAAGTTTTATTTATTTTGTAAAGGAATCGTCGAGTTGTTATGTTGAAAATAAATATATAAACCATATTTATTTTTATAAAGAGTCCAAGTTTAATATCCGAAATAAATGTATAGATTATATTTATTTATAAAAGGATTTGTTTGAAATAAATATACAAACTATATTTATTTAGAAAAGAATCCGAATTGTTCGTTGTTTGGAAATAAATATAACTAAATATATTTATTTTATAAAACCATCAAGTTTTGTTATTTCGTAAAGCGGTTTGCCGAAAGGTTAAACACATGATTTGTAAGTTATGTAATGTCGTCGAAAGTGAGTATACATATTTGTATTGGTTTTCATAGAAGGTTGTTTGGATCCGATAGTTTCGTTTTATAGTAAAACGCGTCTTAGTTTTACGTATTTTCTCGAAAAACGGGCAGAGTTTCCTCTATTTTTGGACGCCCCGACAACACAAGTTGTCGTTACTTTTATAAAAATTCAATCAATAATCAATATATAAAAATAAATATATAAGGTTTCGTTGAATATGTAAAGATATAAACTTCATTTTTAATCGATCGGTTCGAGCTCGTTTCACTAAAATAACGAAAACTATATAAGTAACGAACTAAATCGTGCCGTAAAATCTTTACCCATCTTCGTGTCGTTTTCGTTGACTGAGTTGACTGGGTTGACCAGCAGTTGACTGAGTTTGACCAGCTTTGACCACGTTTGACCAGCTTTGACCACGTTTGACCCATGTTGACCAGGGTTGACCGTACCTGAAACTGAACCGAGGCACTAAAAATGACCCAAAACTGCCTCTTGACCCGTGTTTGACCTGTTGACCGCGTTGACCCGAGCCCGAGAGCGTCCCGAACTTAAATTTTCACCCGAGACAAAAGTGTTTCGTATGGACTCTACGGGTCACTAGGAGCCCAAAAATATAATTTTCGTCGAAAACGGACGGCTGGAACCTCGCCAAAACCATGTCAGAAGTCGGAATTTCGCCGGAGAATAAAATTTCTTAAAACTTTGCAGAACTTCTCCTAGTGTCCCGATCTATGCATGCACGGAAGAAAAAATTCAAAACGGACTCGCCGGAATTTGACCGGAATGTCGCCGGAGTTGCCATAGAGCTCAAACCGCTAAGAATTAGCTAAAACTAACATCACCACGCGATCCGGAATGTCGGATATAGTCGAAAAAGTGTACTCTTGGCCGGAAAACGTGTCACACCCCGAAATATCAGAGCATTGGCGTGACTGGACTGGTATCTTCATTGCACAGCGGAAGCAAATAAGCTAAGACTTTTAGTATGTGAACGCCCACTAAGTACTCGACTCTTCATGGTTCTCCTATTCCAACCGTGCCTTGTCTTAGAAATGCAACCTGAGAAAGAAACATGCGAAAAATCAACATAAAGTTGAGCGAGTTCATAGTTTGTTTGTAAAAGATTTGAAATAAATCTTTTTGAATAACCGGTTTTTGATGTTTTGTTGAGAAAATGTATTTAAAATCATTTTCTTATCGAGTTACTTGAAACTCTGAATGAAAACATAGTTTGTGTCACGTATAAATCAAGTTTTCATGTATAATTCAAGTATTCATGTGTAGACCAAGTACTTTATGTAATTCTAATTTTCTTGAGTACCCCACGTACTTCAAGTATAATTCCCGTCTTCTTGAGTACCCCATGTACTTCAAGTATTATTCCCGTCTTCTTGAGTACCCCATGTACTTCAAGTATTTATGTATAATTCTAATCTTTTAGAGTACCACACGTACTTCAAGTATAATTCTAGTTTTAGTATGGTATGAATTTCATGTAATTAAAGTATTCCTGTAAATATCAGGATTGTTAATGGGTTGCAAGGCCATTAACATGTGGCACGACATAGGAAGTCACCAAACCATAGGCATTTTTCTGTAGTCGATTCACGACTGAGACACAAAAACACTGCTTGGTAAAAGAGTGGCCAAGAGTGGGGCTGCCCGGAACCCATTAGATCTAACCTTTTGTTCTGCGGTCTAAGTATGTACACGATTAATGGTGCTTCTGTACCCTATTCGTGACACTATTTCTCATAACGCATCCTACTTGGTTCACGTTCTCACCAAGCGCGTTTCTTGTTATCATTTCTCATAACGCATCCTACTTGGTTCTCGTCCTCACCAAGTGCGTTTCTTATTATCATATATTTTCATACCATAACTCATGTATTTTTAAACTCTTGTATTTGTATTTTTCTCGTAGTTTAGAAAACTAGAATTCGTGTGTATGCATATTTCGAAAATACGCTTGTTTGAAAAACCGGTATAAAACATAAGCTTTTCGTAAACCATTTGTGTCAGTTAAAACTTGCTTGTAAAATGGTTTAGAAATATGTAATTCTTGTATGCTTTGCAAAAAGTGCATGTCTTTCCACCCCGAAAACATTTATAAAAATGTAAAATCGTAAAAAGGTGGGGTTATGAACTCACCTGAATATTCCTGTGTAAAGCTAGCTAATTACGACTTCGTGATGTCGTTTCCACAACTTGACTTGCTAGCGTGCGTTCTACAATATTCCTAACATGGAATATCTAATAAGTTTCTAATTAATGCGGTAACTAATCTACGTGTTACCGAGCTCTACCGAATCGTTGATCGAACGATTTGACGGTAAACAGTTAACTTAATGTAAATGACTAAGTTAAACTGCCGCGAGAAGTCGTTGGAGTATGTAGGAATATTCGTATAATAACTTGTATTATATATATCACATCTTGTATATTTTTGCCAAAATATATGTATATGCCGTTTCGGCGTTCGTAATAAATATAAAATATTATATTTATTTTATAAGAACTTCATCGAGTCGTTGAATAGATAAACTGTATCTATTTTGTAAAAGAATTCGTGTGTTTGAAATAAATATATATCTATATTTATTTTATAAAACAAGATCGTGTTGTTTGATATTCGAAATAAATATATAAGCTATATTTATTTTGTAAAACGAATACGAGTTGTTTGACGCTTGAAATAAATATATAAAATATATTTATTTTATAAAGAATTGTCGTTTCCGTATGCTTGTAAAGTGTCGTCGAAAATATTATACACTTGTATATAAAGTGTCTTTTTATTAAAAACGTGTTTCGTTTTACGGATTTTCTCGAAAAACGGGCAGAGTTTCCTCTATTTTTGGACGCCCCCGACGACACAAGTCGTCGTTATTTTATCAAAACTCAATCAAGATTCAACAATATATGTAAGTTGTTAAATATATCGAAACATAAACTATACTTTAATCGTTCGGTTCGAGCTCGTTAAATAAAAACAATGTAAATATTAATCGCGACGCTAAAATCTTTACCAAAACTTCGCGTCGAATCGTCGAGCCGCTGACTGAGTTGACCGGGTCAACCGAGTTGACCGAGTCGAGTTGACTCAGTTTGACCGAGCCGAACCTGTTGATCCGAACCGTTGACTGCTGACCCGAACCGAAGCTGCTGTTGACCCGAGTTGACTCGGGTGTTGACCGAGTCAACTACGTTTGACCTGAACCAGAACCGAGCCGAACCACACCTGCTGAACCGAGAACCCGAACGGAAAACCCGATCCAGAGACGAACCATTCGTGACATAGTCGGACCAATACACCACCACCGCCGTGTCTTGCCGGTGACCACCCGGAACCTGAACCACAGCTGTGACTCGAACCCGAGACCCCGTACCCGAGACCTGAACCGAATCGGAGCCTGCTGACCAGCGGATAAACAAACCGACCGGCGGTCCGTACCTTTGACCGCCGGTTCTTCCTCTCTTCTCGGCTCTCTCTCTCTCTCTCTCTCTCTCTCTTTCGCTATCTTTGTGCCGCGGTCGTCTCTCACCACCATCGTGTTCCGCCGCCGTGAACGGCCGCCGGTAGCATCCGCTCAAGTTCGGCCATCGGACTTCGTGAAGAGAGAGAGCAGGAACGTTGGTTTATGCTTTGGGGATGTGATTTGAAGGTTGGTAGCTTTTTTTTATTTTATTTTTTTTGTGTTGCAGTGAGGGATCGAGAGAGAGAGTATATGGGGTGTGTGTGTGTGTTTAAGGGAAGAGATAATCCCCTATGTGTGAGCTGCCTGTGTATTAATAGAGTGGGAAAGATGGTTATTGTCTTTTGTGTCTTTTTTGTATTTAAGTACCTTCAGGTCACAAGTTTTATTTTTTGAATTAAGATCTCATGAAGAGATTTGAAGGGATATTGTATATCTTGTAAAGATTTGAAAATCTTTTATAAGATTTCATGGAGATTGTACAGATTTTGTATGAAGATCTCCAATATATTGTGTGCAGGTTTAGGCTTGTGCGTTTTGGGCTTGGGCCCAGGGCCCACAAGCCCATCTCATGTGCAGGTGACCCGTAATTCCTACGAGACCCGATATCGCAACGCAACTCCATAAGCATAAAATATTCGTGTAACATCCATACTTGTCGGCGTCGTCAGTATTTCGTACGGTATCAGTCCGTTGTCATTTGCTGTTTCGCAGATTTCACGCGAATCTTCATACGCGTACTGTAGAGCCGGATAAGCGTTCCTAGGCACTCTAAAGGCCTAATTAAGTTGATTTACGCTGTAATCACTATTTATTATTGCGTTAATCTCCTGTTAATCGCGTAATTAAGAGCCGTAAATTACCGATTGTCACATTCTCCCCCTATTAATAAAATTTCGTCCTCGAAATTTAGACTACGTTAACTCCTCAGAGTTACGTTATGTGTAGAAAATACGAATAGTACCAAAGTAAACGATCATGAAGTCGAATCAAGACTTATTCGAACGATGTGAATTCAAGGACGTATCACAATATGCAAATGAATTCTAGAAATGATTGCATCAAGTAAATGAATTCAGATTTCAACAAGCTCAAGTGTACTAGTTTGCATGAAACGCTCGATCATGATCAGCCCAAGCTGCAAGTTCTACTGACGCCACAAGGTGTCGTAGTGAATGAAACAATTCAAATATAACGGTGATCGAACAAGTATCACCTGTGTTTGGCATAAAACGCTCAATCATGATTAGCCCAAGCTACAAGTTTGTACTGACACCACAATGTGTCGAAATCATCAGACGACTTAATGGAGTCGTAGAGCAAACAAGTCTACTACGACCCGGAGCAAATGAAACGCTTGTTAAAACGAATTCGAATATGATGCTTTCAATACATCATATGGTGTCTTGAATTGAATATGTGTAATGAACAAGTTCAAACAATTGAATTTGATTTCGGCGCAAGCCGACAATAAATACATGTATTGTCAAGAAAGCTTTCGGCATGGCCACAAAGAAATGCCATGTATCTTGAAAAAGAAAAGAATTTTTAAGAAAACGTGTTGTCTTGAGAACAAAGAAGCCAACAATTTCAATGATGCGGTTCATTTGAATCACAAGCGAAAATAATATTTGAACTTTAATGAAACGCTTTATTCGAAACGAAACCTCATGCGTAACAAACGATGCATGCGGAACATATGAATTTTCAAGAAATGAAGCAAATGAATATTCGCTATACTGAAAGAAATGATCGTGACACAATGACCATTATGAGGAGTAGAGATACGAAAATCTACTCAGTAAATGTGAAAGTCGAAATTTCAATAAAAGAAATTTAAGGACTTTACCTGGGGTTGCATGTGATAACCAGTTGTTAGGTGACATTACCATGGAATGTCAAACATAGCGTATTCGTTGTTAATGCGATAGGGGGAATGCGGAGACATACGTCTTCTCCCTGGCGTGATTCGTGTCGTTGCAGGATCGCGTGCCAAACCGCCGCTTCCTGATTGATAGTTTTCGTGCTGACCGGATCTAGCGTCGTCGCTGAATTACGCCATCGTGTCTTTTCTAAGGCATCGCCTTGATAGTCGTATGTGACATACTTCAACCTCCGTTGATCGCGTTCTCGTGTACTTTTGCACGATCGTGCTTCGTTTTGCGTAGGTTACCTGCTCGGCTAAATAGCATAGATGACATAGAAATGACGTTTGTCCGAGTTAATAAACGTGGTACCCATGTGATGACCTTTAATGAACTTCAACATGAGTTTCCGAAGGTCTTAAGTGCATGTTTCCTAAATTCTCAGATTTTTGTGCACTGTATGCGACTGTTTTATGTACCGTTGGTAAAACACAACTTTAGCGTATGTTTAAAAACAAAATCTTGACTGTTTGTCTTTCGGCAACGGTTGGAGACCATATTCGAGTACTATGCGTTCTGTATGTATTCAGGTTTTAATATTCTAAGTTCCCAGAGGAAGGGTGAGGTTAGAGCCTAGGTATCCCTACAGGAAACCCTATTCGCTGTAACCTATAGCTCTGATACCAATCTGTCACACCCCGAAATATCAGAGCATTGGCGTGACTGGACTGGTATCTTCATTGCACAGCGGAAGCAAATAAGCTAAGACTTTTAGTATGTGAACGCCCACTAAGTACTCGACTCTTCATGGTTCTCCTATTCCAACCGTGCCTTGTCTTAGAAATGCAACCTGAGAAAGAAACATGCGAAAAATCAACATAAAGTTGAGCGAGTTCATAGTTTGTTTGTAAAAGATTTGAAATAAATCTTTTTGAATAACCGGTTTTTGATGTTTTGTTGAGAAAATGTATTTAAAATCATTTTCTTATCGAGTTACTTGAAACTCTGAATGAAAACATAGTTTGTGTCACGTATAAATCAAGTTTTCATGTATAATTCAAGTATTCATGTGTACACCAAGTACTTTATGTAATTCTAATTTTCTTGAGTACCCCACGTACTTCAAGTATAATTCCCGTCTTCTTGAGTACCCCATGTACTTCAAGTATTATTCCCGTCTTCTTGAGTACCCCATGTACTTCAAGTATTTATGTATAATTCTAATCTTTTTGAGTACCCCACGTACTTCAAGTATAATTCTAGTTTTAGTATGGTATGAATTTCATGTAATTAAAGTATTCCTGTAAATATCAGGATTGTTAATGGGTTGCAAGGCCATTAACATGTGGCACGACATAGGAAGTCACCAAACCATAGGCATTTTTCTGTAGTCGATTCACGACTGAGACACAAAAACACTGCTTGGTAAAAGAGTGGCCAAGAGTGGGGCTGCCCGGAACCCATTAGATCTAACCTTTTGTTCTGCGGTCTAAGTATGTACACGATTAATGGTGCTTCTGTACCCTATTCGTGACACTATTTCTCATAACGCATCCTACTTGGTTCTCGTTCTCACCAAGCGCGTTTCTTGTTATCATTTCTCATAACGCATCCTACTTGGTTCTCGTCCTCACCAAGTGCGTTTCTTATTATCATATATTTTCATACCATAACTCATGTATTTTTAAACTCTTGTATTTGTATTTTTCTCGTAGTTTAGAAAACTAGAATTCGTGTGTATGCATATTTCGAAAATACGCTTGTTTGAAAAACCGGTATAAAACATAAGCTTTTCGTAAACCATTTGTGTCAGTTAAAACTTGCTTGTAAAATGGTTTAGAAATATGTAATTCTTGTATGCTTTGCAAAAAGTGCATGTCTTTCCACCCCGAAAACATTTATAAAAATGTAAAATCGTAAAAAGGTGGGGTTATGAACTCACCTGAATATTCCTGTGTAAAGCTAGCTAATTACGACTTCGTGATGTCGTTTCCACAACTTGACTTGCTAGCGTGCGTTCTACAATATTCCTAACATGGAATATCTAATAAGTTTCTAATTAATGCGGTAACTAATCTACGTGTTACCGAGCTCTACCGAATCGTTGATCGAACGATTTGACGGTAAACAGTTAACTTAATGTAAATGACTAAGTTAAACTGCCGCGAGAAGTCGTTGGAGTATGTAGGAATATTCGTATAATAACTTGTATTATATATATCACATCTTGTATATTTTTGCCAAAATATATGTATATGCCGTTTCGGCGTTCGTAATAAATATAAAATATTATATTTATTTTATAAGAACTTCATCGAGTCGTTGAATAGATAAACTGTATCTATTTTGTAAAAGAATTCGTGTGTTTGAAATAAATATATATCTATATTTATTTTATAAAACAAGATCGTGTTGTTTGATATTCGAAATAAATATATAAGCTATATTTATTTTGTAAAACGAATACGAGTTGTTTGACGCTTGAAATAAATATATAAAATATATTTATTTTATAAAGAATTGTCGTTTCCGTATGCTTGTAAAGTGTCGTCGAAAATATTATACACTTGTATATAAAGTGTCTTTTTATTAAAAACGTGTTTCGTTTTACGGATTTTCTCGAAAAACGGGCAGAGTTTCCTCTATTTTTGGACGCCCCCGACGACACAAGTCGTCGTTATTTTATCAAAACTCAATCAAGATTCAACAATATATGTAAGTTGTTAAATATATCGAAACATAAACTATACTTTAATCGTTCGGTTCGAGCTCGTTAAATAAAAACAATGTAAATATTAATCGCGACGCTAAAATCTTTACCAAAACTTCGCGTCGAATCGTCGAGCCGCTGACTGAGTTGACCGGGTCAACCGAGTTGACCGAGTCGAGTTGACTCAGTTTGACCGAGCCGAACCTGTTGATCCGAACCGTTGACTGCTGACCCGAACCGAAGCTGCTGTTGACCCGAGTTGACTCGGGTGTTGACCGAGTCAACTACGTTTGACCTGAACCAGAACCGAGCCGAACCACACCTGCTGAACCGAGAACCCGAACGGAAAACCCGATCCAGAGACGAACCATTCGTGACATAGTCGGACCAATACACCACCACCGCCGTGTCTTGCCGGTGACCACCCGGAACCTGAACCACAGCTGTGACTCGAACCCGAGACCCCGTACCCGAGACCTGAACCGAATCGGAGCCTGCTGACCAGCGGATAAACAAAACGACCGGCGGTCCGAACCTTTGACCGCCGGTTCTTCCTCTCTTCTCGGCTCTCTCTCTCTCTCTCTCTCTCGCTATCTTTGTGCCGCGGTCGTCTCTCACCACCACCGTGTTCCGCCGCCGTGAACGGCCGCCGGTAGCATCCGCTCAAGTCCGGCCATCGGACTTCGTGAAGAGAGAGAGCAGGAACGTTGGTTTATGCTTTGGGGATGTGATTTGAAGGTTGGTAGCTTTTTTTTATTTTTTTTTTGTGTTTCAGTGAGGGATCGAGAGAGAGAGTATATGGGGGGTGTGTGTGTGTTTAAGGGAAGAGATAATCCCCTATGTGTGTGAGCTGCCTGTGTATTAATAGAGTGGGAAAGATGGTTATTGTCTTTTGTGTCTTTTTTGTATTTAAGTACCTTCAGGTCACAAGTTTTATTTTTTGAATTAAGATCTCATGAAGAGATTTGAAGGGATATTGTATATCTTGTAAAGATTTGAAAATCTTTTATAAGATTTCATGGAGATTGTACAGATTTTGTATGAAGATCTCCAATATATTGTGTGCAGGTTTAGGCTTGTGCGTTTTGGGCTTGGGCCCAGGGCCAACAAGCCCATCTCATGTGCAGGTGACCCGTAATTCCTACGAGACCCGATATCGCAACGCAACTCCATAAGCATAAAATATTCGTGTAACATCCATACTTGTCGGCGTCGTCAGTATTTCGTACGGTATCAGTCCGTTGTCATTTGCTGTTTCGCAGATTTCACGCGAATCTTCATACGCGTACTGTAGAGCCGGATAAGCGTTCCTAGGCACTCTAAAGGCCTAATTAAGTTGATTTACGCTGTAATCACTATTTATTATTGCGTTAATCTCCTGTTAATCGCGTAATTAAGAGCCGTAAATTACCGGTTGTCACAAAACGGCCGCCGGAAAAGTTGCCGGAAAAACTGTCGGTCGCCGGAACTCCGCCGGAAATGTCGCCGGTCGCCGGAAGTCGGCCGGAATTTTCGCCAGACTTTTTTCTAGAGAGAGAGTAGAGAGAGTTTGGGAGGTTAGAGAGAGAGTGAATGAGTGAAAAATGAGAGATTATGGGGGGTGAAATCCTTTATATAGTGGGGGTTTTGTGGGCTTGGGCCTAAGGCCCACAAGTCTGTTTTTGGTTATTTCGAACGGCCCGATCTCGTTTTTGAAGCCCGTTTTCGCACCGAATGTCATGGAAGTATCCTAGAGCACAATTTTAATACTAAAACACGTAAATTAGGATCGGAAGTCGGTGTTTGCGTGTTCGTTCGTCGGTTGCGTGAAAATCGCGTAAAATGCTCCGTTCGTCGTTTTTAATCCGTTTTTCGATCCGGTTTCGACTGTAGTCACTCAAATTTTATTACGAGGCTAAATATAGCGTAAAATGCAAGTTCTGAAGGTGTCAGGCATCTTCGTTGCTTCCGTTTTGTTGCTGATGCATTTCCTACCATCGCGTTTTTAGTCCACGTTTACATTCGTGTCGCACGGAAGCCCAATAAATTCACAAAATTAATATCATAAATATAGAATATTCTTCGAAAATTCGTATTTGTCGGTGTTGTCAGTATTTCGTACGGCATCAGTTCGTTGTCGCTTAATATTCAGCAGATTTCCAGCAAATCACCATACGCGTACTGTAAAGTCGGATAAACGTTCCTAGGCACTCCAAAGGCCTAATTAAGTTAATATGCGCTGTAAACACTATTTATTATCGCGTTAATCACCTGTTAATTATGTAATTAAGAGCCGTAAATCACGGGTTGTCACATTCTCCCCCTGTTACAGAAATTTCGTCCTCGAAATTTAGACTATGTTATCTCCTCATAATTGTGTTGTTCGCAGGTAAGTCCGAATAATAACAAAGTGAATGACCGCGTAATCGAAACAAGACTTATTCGAATCATGTGAATTTAATGACATTCCTCAACAATAAGAACCCAACGGTAAAAGCAATGTGTCTCAGTGATTGATGTCAAAGGAAACGAGACGTAATGATACAGTCACCAGTGCGACTAAGTTAACAAGGATCCAACAATGAACAGGAACTTCGACCAATCGAATTCCATACGAACGTTTATAACATGTAAATGAGTTCTAGAAGCAATAACATCCACTGGATGAACTTAGAATCAACAATCTCAAAAGTAATAGTTTGCATGAAACGCTTGGTTGTGATCAGCACAAACTGCAAGTTATACCGACGCCACAAGGTGTCGTAATGAATGAAACAATTCAATAATAGGGGTGATCGAATAAGTATCACCTGTGTTTTGCATGAAACGCTCAATCATGATTAGCCCAAGCTACAAGTTTGTACTGACACCACAAGGTGTCGTAGTGATTCAAATGATTCAATAATTGCGGTGATCAAACAAATTCACCGTGTTTGAAGTCAACTGAAAGCGCAATAAAGTGAATCTGAAAGTTTGTTTCAAATGACATCATAGGATTTCCAATTGAAAATGGAACATCAAAGAAATAATGTTTTCGATCGAAGGTGAAGAAGCAATGAACATTGCAGAACATTCGATCGATGTTGAAAGAACCGTTAAGAGGTACACCGAAATATGACATAAATTAGTGTACCATTATCTTAACACACGATTGTGTTAAGACTGTGGTAATGTGATAAATCAAAGCGGATTTAATCTAAATCAATAAATAAATAATTAAATCCGGGCATAAGATATGTAAACGAGTTTAACGCAAGGTTCAAATAAGTGAAAATACCACTACAAGGTGTCGAAATCAACAATTTAATGGAGTCGAATGCCAAACAAGTTTACCACGACTCGGAACAAATGAAGTGCTCGTTAAAAATTGATTTGAATATGATGCTCCCAATACATCATATGGTGTCTTGAATCGAATAAGTGTAATGAACAAGTTCAAACAATTGAACTTGGTTTTTAGCGTAATCCGACAATAAGTATATGTATCGATAAGAAAACTTTCGGCATGGTCACAACGAAAGACCATGTATGTAACTTGTAAAGAAATAATCATGACACAATGACCATTAAGAGGAGTAGAGATACGAACATCTACTCAGTAAATGTGAAAGTCGAAATTTCAATAAAAGAAATTTGAGGGCTTTACCTGAGGTTGCGTGTGATGACCGGTTGTTAGGTGACATTACCATGGAATGTCGAACATAGCGTATTCGTCGTTAGCAAGATATGGGGATTATGAAGGCATGCGTCTTCACCTTAGCATGACTCGTGTCGTTGCAGGATCGCGTTCCAAGCCGCCGCTTCCTGATCGATAGTTCTCCTGCTGACAGGAATCTAGCGTCGTCGTTGAATTGCGCCCTCGTGTCTCCTCAAAGGCCTCGCCTTGATAGTCGTGTGTGTCGTACTTCAACCTTCGTTGATGTATAGCTTAAGTTTCACGTGTACCTGTGCACTAGCGTTTTGTTCCGCGTAGAATGTGATGTACTTCGACATCCGTTGACGTAAGATTTGGGTTCCACGTATTCTCGTGCACTAGCGTTTTGTTATGCATAGGCTGCCTGCTCGGGGAGTTAAAATATCATAAACAATATGGATAATAGTGTGTGCCCTAGTTAATATTCGCGGTTCCTACGTGATGAACTTTGATGAACTTCAACATAAGTTTCCGAATGTCTTAAATGCATGTTTCCTAAACTCTCAGAGTTTCGTGTACTGTATGTAATTGTTTTGTGTACCGTGTGTGAAACACCACAATCACGTATGTTTGAAATAAAATCTTGACTGTTTGTTTTTCGGCAGCGGTTGGAGACCATATTCGAGTACTAGGCGTTCTGTATGTATTCAACGTCCTAATAGTCTAAATCCCAGAGAAAAGTGAGGTTAGAGCCTAGGTATCACAACAGAAACCTAATTCGCTGTA
>JARYGA010022341.1:0-46487 GCA_030545235.1 Helianthus tuberosus | reverse complement strand
CAAGACAATGATACACCATATTCGCTTGTATTTCATTCGGTGTACTTTCGGAATTTAAGAATGTCAACACACTAATCCTTACCATTTAATTATTCGAAAGTTGACGGATCATTTTCATATTCAAGTAGTTGATTTTGAGTTCATATAGCGGATGCTATGGTTTGTGAAAACTCGTTTGCATAATTGCGATCGGTCGTTTGAGAATCCTATTAGTCAAAATTCCTTTTTGTGGAAACCCTATTAACTAGATTACACTAGACTATAAGTCAATACGTCTTGTACCTTTGACACCAAATGCTAAAAGCACATACCTTTTAACCATTGGATTCGTGTTGTTATATATTCTTGGACTCACCTGATGTGAATAAGGTTTGATTCGGTTTGGTGATTATCAACCTCGGTATTATTCATATACATACACGCATAATGAAACCCTAAGGAGTTAAGGTAGTACAAATTTTGAGGATGAAATTTTCTTAACAGGGGGTGAATGTGACAACCATCAAATTTGCAAGCATCCGTACAATTAATTAATATTGATTTATGCTTAATGACTGTGCTTAATTACAACTGATGACTTAAACTGTTTTCTGATTTATGTATCATACATACATGTGCATCACATTTCATACTGTCACGCCATTTATCACATACAGACTTTAGTGACATAAACGATGCACAAAGCACGGTTAGCACAGCGAGCGGATAACTCGGAAAATGCTGACGATGTTCAGTACATAGACAGACAATGTTTAAAGACCTAGTATGGAGTGTAGGGAAGTAAGGACCATAAAACTGCGTCACTAGGTGATAGTTTAAGTGCCGGAAAGTGCCTAAAACCCACTAAAAGTGCAGAATTCTGCATATTTCAGCAAAATTCTGCATATTTCAGCAAAATTCAGCACTTTAACATACTGGTATTATGTAGAAAATTGACGAAATGGTCCTGAATGCTTTCCTAAGTGTTGGGAATTAATAGTGTCACAAAAAGTTACATAAAAGACACTATACGATACAACTTAGCACTTTAACGAACCGGTATCTAACCGAACAACCGGACATTACCCGGAACACCAAATTTTTGCCAGAAACATTGTTTTATTATTTTTGAACTAGTTATGGTCCCCGAATACCCCAAACACACTATATAATGTGTCATACACTTAAAACACTAGACTTTTCACTTAACCTCCAACTATTATTCACTTACCATCAAAATTTACACATGGACCCCCTCCCCCTCAATATTCACGGCACCAAGGAAGTGGCCCCACTCCAAGATTTCAAAATCTCTACTAAATCCTTTCTTGATTTTATTTGATTTTATAAGATATTGCTTGGATTTCCTAGATTTTTACTTAGATACTCTAAGTTACCTACTTACCATCAAAGTTACACATAACCCCCCCTCCCTTGGATTTACGGTTGAAAGGAGGTGGCCCCACTCAAGATTTTTCTAAATCTTTACACAATCTTATTTGATATTGCTTGATATTTTGGTCATAATATTGAGTGGAAGGATTAAAAGTATGGTTCACTAGATCTTCATCATTTCATTTCTTTCCTTCACAAGTGCACCCCACTCCCTCAAACTCTCTCTCTCCCTCTCGGCCCTTTTTTGTGCCGCCACCACCACCACCTTGCAACCACCACTCACCCAATTTCAAGCTCATTTCAAGTGCAAGAAGGTGATTCATGGAGCTTGGTGATTGAAGAACTTGAAGAACCTTCATCCATAGCTTTCATCCACCATTCTCTTCATCTTTTCTCTAGTGATCTTCCCTAGCCTTTAAGCTAGTTGTAAGCTTCTTGTTACTAGTTTTTATTTCTTATTTTGTTGGTTAAAAAGATGTACATCGTTATGAATCACAAGAACACTAAAAGAACATAAACAAGAATCATGAACATGAAACTTAAAGATGATGAAATCTTGTTAAAATAATGTTGTTAAGTACATGCATGACACTTGATCGTTATTTACTTGAGATTATGATGTTGATCATCATAAGAAGCTTGCTAGATTGTGATTAAACACATGATTTAGCAAGTTAGAGGGTGATTATGTGTTAACCCAAGAAGATCATCCTCACTTATGAACATGAACTTGAAAATAGAATTATTTCTTGAAAAATAGTAAATAAAGTGAACTAGTAATTTTGTGAATCTAAGATTTATGAATAATTTTCCAAGAAAATCAAGTTCAAAATATGATTTTTAGTAGAACTTGATTCTTACATAAATGTACATTGTTTTGGTGATAAAATAAGTATAAGAGCACTTTATTTACAAGAAGAGTTCAAAATAATAATTTTTGTAGAATATTTTTACAAGTTGTAAACATCTAAAATTTCAAGAAGGAAGTTTATTAAGAAATAAACACACTTTAAGGGGTAACTAAGTCTACTAAACATGTTACCAAGTCACTACGAGTTTATGTGAAAGTTCATGTTCATGTTGTTATATACATTGTATAATTTTTGCACCAGGGAAGTGTAGTTTGATTATTGATTGTTGGGTTGATTTTTGAAAAGAAAATGATATGCTTATATAGCATGAACACCTCCGTTTTTAAGGAAACTATGGCAAAAAATTTCTAAAAATACAAACACTTAGAAAATACTTTCTAAACAAGTGTTTACAAGTATGTTTTAAACTATGCTTTTCAATGAAAACCTTGCCATAATTTTTATAACAAAAATGCAAGTATTGGAGATTAGTTTTTGTAAATAAAAACGGATAAATATATATTTAGAATATATATGTTATATCAAGACACTTGGGTGAATATTTGTATACATGTGGAATAGTTATATTATTTTAGGGTAAAATAATATAACTTACAAATACCAAGAATTTACAACTCCAAAATAATACCAGAGATCACAAGGAATGAAATATAAGTTACACACTTAATATTGTGAAGCCGAACAAAAACGTAACTTACGAAATATTCCGGGAAATACCAATACAAATATATTTTTGGTAAATATTATTTTGGATACAAAGGAAGTGAAAATATGATTTTTGGGAAAAATATATATTTTCGGGAGATACAGTGTTTTTGGACAAGATAAGTTTATATCTATTTTCTAAGTAAGACTTAAAAATATATTGTTTTGGTAAGATATTGAATATTTGTTTAGAAAATACGTACACACCGAAATACGACGTCAATACATGGCAAGATATACCAATACAAGAATACGGACATACATGTATAAGATACCCCCATCCTTGGGAAGGAAATACTTGAGAAGTATTGTTACAAAATATCGTTTAACAAATTATTCCAAAACTAAATATAATTTAAAGTTAAAATAATTATTATTTTAGCAAATAATTATAACTTGGAATAATATTGGGAACATAAAAGGAACGTAACTCAAACACGTAAATACTAAAACAAGGCACGACCCGTCCGTCTAATAGACATCAGTACATTGTAGGTAGTCGTGTTTTCCGAAGGGATTTGAGTTACAATTGTGAAGACGCAATACAGTGAGTTCATGTCCCCCTTTTCTCTTAACTGTTTTCAGTTTTATACTTCGGGGGTGAAATACATGTTACAATTATTACAGACATTTTATACATGGTATGATTAGCTTAAGGAGGGTTTACTACTAGATCATGTGAATGGGTAGGGCGATTAAGGCCATCAACCCTCAATGTAGGACCGAGGGGCATGAGTGATAGATCTATTTGGGTGTAGCGAGCCCCACTCTTGAGTCCGGTGAGTGGACCATGTGGTGACTATGTCTTACAGCCGGAAGCCCGGTGCGAAATTTGCTAGGTTTGAGTCTTCCTGCATCACTTCACACATACCATTGGCTTTGCAACCCAGTGGCGATCTCTTTTTCCTTATTGCTACATACCAGGGACTTACATACATACTTACAATGTTTCAAAGGCTTATACATACACACAAACGAACACATAAACTCGCTCAACTTTTGTTGATGTTTTTCAAACTACATGTATTTCAGGGAATTTATAAGTGGATCTGGCGGGCGTTGGGAGTTTTTATGCTGCGTTAAGAATAAAGCTGTCATCCATGGTCTTTGATTTGGTTAATGTGTCTTAATCCTGGACGAGCCACGTCATCCAAACCTTGGTGTTATTCAATATCTTTTCACGAGTCCTTAATGAACTCATAAACAATTTGTACGGTTTGTAAAACTTGAATTTGAAGTCTGCAATGTTGTTATGTTTTAAACTTATTTAATGGATGACAAATCTATGGTTTTTATCGTATAGTTGATGTTATGATTGAATGCAATGATATTAAGAAAGTCACACCATAATCACGCTTCCGCAAAAGTCAGGGTGTGACATCACAGCCTTGAACAGATTCATCTCAAAGTCATCAGAGAAATGCAAGGAATTCTATGACATTCTGAGAAAGAACAAGAAATTTGAGTGGACTGAAAAGCATGAGAATGCTCTCAATGCCCTTAAGGATTACCTATCCTCAGCTCCATCCTTAATGAAACCAGAAAAGGGGGATATATTATCCTTATACTTGGCAGTTTCTTCTAAGGCGGTAAGTGCAGTTCTTGTAAAGGATCATGAAGATACCCAACATCATGTGTATTATATAAGTAAAAGTTTACTTGATGCTGAATTCGGGTATTCACATTTAGGAAAACTTATCCTTGCTTTGATCATGGCATCGACTAAGTTACGCCATTATTTTGAAACTCATGCTATTATTGTTAAGACTAACTTTCCAGTTAAGAATGTCCTCAGAAAACCTGAAATGTCAGGAAGGATGGCAAAGTGGGCAGTCAAACTTAGTGCTTATGATATCAGATATGAACCAAGAACTACCATCAAATCCCAAGCCTTAGCTGAATTGGAAGTTCAACAGCTTGAAGAGACTAAGGATCCTTGGATACTCTTCATAGATGGGGCTTCAAATGTCAAGGGAACTGGACTAGGCATACTACTAAAATCGCCACAGGGGGACATAATACCCCACTCAATTGCTTTTGAGTTTCAAACTACTAATAATGAGGCTGAGTATGAAGCCTTAATAGCTGGTTTGCAAATTGCCAAGCACATAGGGATCAGAGATAGTCAAGAAATTGGCAGACTCTTTTGTTTTTTTTTTAGTTTGACACAGGTACCCAGGGAAGAAAATGCAGAAGCTGATGCTTTAGCCAACCTTGGACGTTGAAGATTCCAGAGGATATTAAAATTCCCATCATCCGCATCTTGGCTCCTGCTATTGAGGATCACACGGCTATGGAGATAGTAGAGGATTCTGCAATCATACCTAGTGATGATGCACAGTCAAACTTAGGATCCTGGATCCTTCCAATCATAAGATATATACAACATGGAGAGATTCCTACAGGATGAAATCCCAGAGCTTTTAAAGTCAAGGTATCTCAATTTACAATATTAAATAACATGTTATATAAACGATCTCTTGCAGGTCCATATCTAAGGTGCATTGAGGATCCAGAAATCCAAGAAGTCCTGAAGGATTTTCATGAAGGAGATTGTGGAAACCACACTGGGGGCAGAGCACTGTTCTCAAGGATCCTTAGGACAGGATACTATTGGCCTACTATGAAGAAGGATGTTGTGGATTATGCAAAGAAATGTGATGCTTGTCAAAGACATAGCAATATCCTTCATCAACCAGCAGAGCTCCTGCATCCTATATCCTCTTCTTGGCCATTTATGAGATGGGGAATAGATATAGTTGGCAAACTTCCCAAAGCACCAGGAGGAAAAGTGTTTATGCTTGCTATGACTGATTACTTTTCCAAATGGATAGAAGCTGAAGCCTTTGCACAAGTCAGAGAAAAGAAGTTATATCCTTTATTAAAAGAAACATTATTACCAGATTTGGTATTCCTTCTGAAATTGTTTGTGATAATGGATCCCAATTTATTGGGAGTAGAACTACTAACTTTTGTGACAGTTGGGGGATTAAGATGATAACATCAACACCAGTCCACCCACAAGCTAATGGTCAAGCAGAATCATCTAACAAGATCATCATCAACAACTTGAAGAAGAAGCTAGGATCTAAAAAGGGAAAATGGGCAGAAGAGCTACCTTATGTATTATGGGCTGATAGAACAACTCCCAAGCAAGCTACTGGCCAGACTCCATTTTCTTTAGTGTTTGGAGCTGAATCGGTGATCCCCACAGAGATGGTAGTCCCTACTGCAAGAACAAGCATCCGTGATCATGAAGGAAATGCTTGATTCAATATTTGGATACCATAGAAGAACTCAGGGATTTGGCAAGGGTAAGATTGGCTAGTTATCAACAAAGGATGGCTGGAGCTTATAACAAGAATGTCAGGATCAGAAAGTTTCAAGTTGGTGACATGGTGTTGAGGAAAGCATTCCAAAACACTACAAATCCTACTGATGGCAAGTTAGCACCAAAATGGGAAGGCCCCTATCTGATTGAAGCTGAGGCAAGAAAGGGGGCATACCGTTTTATGACAATGGAAGGTGATTTATTACCAAGAGCTTGGAATGCTGTCCATTTGAAGAGATACTTCATGTAAGAAGGATCCAGGATCCTTGAATATATTCACTTCTAATACATGTTAAGGATCCTTAGAGGATATATGATCCTCATTCTGGTTATGATTTGATTTTAATTTACCCAATCCTTTAATTTATTTGATTACAAGGAGAAGGATCCAGGATCCTTTATCCTTCTTTATTAAATTCTAAGTTTTGCAGAAGTTGATGCATCCTTGACAAAGGATCAAGTATCCATTGAAGTTTATTAAGTCTTTGGGTTTATCCCCAATTTTTTGGGCTTGTCCCCAGTTTAAGGTATCTATTACCTTCTACGAATCAGGTTCTTACACCTTCGCCAGTTGCGCACGATTATCCTAGTGCAGTTAAAGGAAATGGAACCAGTACCCGCTTTAGGGGCTGACAATTTCATTGTACTGGCTCTATTTAGGATCCTAAGTATAATGGTAGACCTACCATACATCCGTTCCTAAGGTTTCTAACGCTTTCATGTTAGCTAAGGTTTTGGAATTTTCATGTCACTAAGTTTGGATAGTCGCCAGTATGGGCCATACTCCAGTTTACACAAGATTTTTTGGGTTTGTCCCCAGTTTTTGGGCTTGTCCTCAGTTATTGGGCTAGTCCCTAATTATTGGGCTTGTCCCTAGATTATTGGGCTTGTCCCCAGATTGTTGGGCTTGTCCCCATATACTAACATCTTCTTTTACAATTGGCTTAGTCCCAAGTTATCTCATATTTCAGGTTTCCAGAGCTGAACAATTAAGGATCCAGGATCCTAACCTTCTACAAAGTCTTATCTTTTGATTATTTCAGTTGTAAGTGTTATGAATTTAGGATCCTAACTTGGATTCTCTAGTATGATCCTTATTTATTTTTACTTTGTCCTTAGTTTATCAGTATCACCCTTATTCTTTGACAACAGGATACATGATCCTAAAATTGTTTTATTTTTCAAACTTATTGATTACAGGATATATGATCCTAAAATTGTCTTACTTTCCAAACTTTCTGATTAAAGGATATTTGATCCTAGATGATATCCTAAACTTTTCGGCATAAACTAGTTTTTACGCTTTTGCTAGTAACTTGTAAATCTAAAAAGTTGTACAATAACAATTGAAAATTAAATGTATGCAAGATAAATAACACAAAGCTGGTCAAAAGGTTAAAGTTTTATTTATTTATCATAGTTAACCATTTTAAAGGTTGTCAAAATTGCCTACCCAAACATCTACCAACAATACGTGGCATGTCCGCTTGGGTAGGCAAAGGGTTTCCATGTTCATAAGGTTCGATAAGTGCAGGAAATAGAAGGCGAGGAGCATCAAAGGCTTCATCCTCCACAAATAGAAGGACCCATCCACCTTTGCTACCCCCTATTGTCCAAAGGATCATTGATCCTTAAACCTAAAAACTACTGTTCACCATACAGACCATTGTTTAAAAACATCACAACCAAAAAACCATTAAACCATAAAAAATGGGCTCCGGTCACGTCTAGAAATTTCCATCATCGCCCATTTGTGCAGCCTAAACCTTCGCTGCATCCTCCACCTTCTTCTCACCACCTGCTTCCACCTCAGGATCCTTCAACCCACTGCATCCGGCTTCACCAGCTGCTGCCCCCTCAGATTCATCCTCATCATCCAGCTCAACCAGCCTCTGCTTCCAAGCCTCCTGGTCCCATTCAGACCTGTCGAAGGAAGGATCCTCAGCCTCCTTAGCGATTTACAGCTTGATCTTCAACATGGCGATAGTAGCAGAAAGCTTAGCCCCATCCATGACTTCTGCCTTCTCCTTTGGGGCTGTGATCTGAGCCAGGACCACTTCCTTCTGCAGCAGGTTCACCTCCTTTTCAAGGGATGAGATCTTTTTATCCTTGGCAAGGAAGATTTGTTGGAAGTCCAGGTTTTTCTGCTCGACCTCTGCCAGATGTTGATCAAGGAGGATCTGAACCTCAGCAAATTTCTGCACAAAGAAAGTAAACAGTCAGGATCCTTTGTCCTCAGAAAGGAAGTTCAGACTTAAGGATACAGGATCCTTACCTCGGAGACGTATTCTTGGAGCTGACGTTCTATGATGGGGAGGCCTTCAGTGGGCTCAGCAGTCTCCCTCTTCTTGGCACCCTTGCCCCTAGTGCTCATGCTTTTAGGCTCCGGGATGCTGGGACTAGCAGCCAGCTCTTTTTTGAGGGAGCGGGAGGATGCATATTCATGAAGGTCACTCACACTGAAGCGGGAAGCAGACTTTGAGGATTTTCCAGCGCCTACAAGCATAACAAATAGATAAGTGTTCATATTTTTATCAAATATTTATGTATACATATGTATGGATACTTACTTGACATGGTGTAGGAAGTGGATGAAACCTCTACTAGATCCTTTGATTTCGGTGGGTAAGTTCTGATTGCAGGGTCAAGCTTCCAAAAAGCTTCAATTCTCTCTTGGGTGGCAGGTGATTCTTGAATATGTAACAAAGTTATAGCTGCAAAGATAAAAATAAAAGATCAGTTATCCTCAACAGAAAAGAAAAAATCTTACCGCTTATCCTGGGCTAAGGATCCTATATCCTACCATCGGTGTTCCACTTTTTGGGAAGTAGGTTCCCATTTTGGAATAGAATCCCTTCTCACGAAAAAGAATTGATTCCTCCAGTTGGTGTCGTTTTTGGTGGTTTTCAAGATTGGGTGAGATTTCTGGGTTTTGGATTTGAAAAGATACCGATAGGATCCATGGCTCACAAGATTGTAAAGTTGGCTCAGTTTAGACATCCCTATCTCTAAGTCTTCCTGCTCTATTATGTGCTCAAGTGTGTATAAAATCCTCCACACCATCGGCATGGCCTGGATGTAGCACAGGACGGTAAGTGTGAAGAAGCTTTGTGTAAAAACAGGGAAGGGATAGGTAAACCCTATCTGAAAGGGAGCAGCAGGGAAAGTGATCCATGTGTCCGAGACACAGTCACTCTTGGTAGAGGAATTAAAGGGCCTGAATATTGTGCCATCAGGGAAGCATGATCGGAACTAATCAACTTCAGGATCAGTGAACCGACAGAGTTCCATTGAGGGGTTTTTGGTGATACCCTGACTCTTCAATGGACAATTGTGATCAGGATTCTTGGCGGGTGAAGAACGAAGGATCATCTTCGCCATGAATGTTTGGAGAATAGAGGATTAGAGAAGAGAATAGAAGATCAAAGAAAAGGGAGGAGAGAATACCTGCTTGGATCTTCGGATGAGGATTTAAAGGAAAGAAGTCTCGAATTTAAATGCAATTTGGTCCTTATCTCTAATCCTATATATAATGATTGTTGTTGCAGGTGGTGACTGTTGCTGACATCAGCCTGTAACGGCTATATCTCTTACTAATGGCAAGTCTGAAAATCGTTCAAACATGACTATCTAATTGGATATCAACTAGTCATGTTTGGGGGAAATTGTTAGGGATAGAATTTCATAGTTTATGGAACACGGATCCTCAACTATAGCTTGGATCACGGATTCTCAGTTCAGTTTGAATTATGGATCCTCAGGAGACGCTGCGGGAATAAGGATCTCGGATCCTCATTGTTATTCTGAACTAACAATTGTTCCCATCACCTTTTGGCTTGTTTTGCGGGTATGTTTCAAAGAGGACTTATTCCATCCGAGATTCCAGGAGAATATGCTCTTTATTTTCAACATGTGTACAGGCTGATGACCGTTGGTGGTGATCGTGGGTGAATGGCTGACTTTTCGGATAGTTAGTTAGGATATTTTTAGCTAGGATAAGAGGGGTATTGAGCTTATTTTTAGAAACTACTTGCACTTTGTAAAACACACTTCATTTCTGCTGCTAACTCTCGAATACACACACACTAGAAATCATTGTATCAAGCTCAATACTTCCAAAGTTGTAAACTTGTTTATTCAATATACTTGATAGTGATAGTTTTCACTATCCGAGGTTTTTTATGCCGGAGATCATTCATTGATCAAGGGCTTTTTCCTCGTATAAATCCTTGTGTTCACCACTCATTTCATTCATTCATTTTTCATATATTTGATCATTTAACTAAGCATCATACCTCACAAAATCAGATTTGGTTGCATTATCCTTGTGTGATTTTTGACCAACACACTTACATAACACTATAAATACACATAACTAAATCTACGAAAAATACCACATTTGCATCTATATATTTAAAAATCACTAGAACTACATAACTAATTATAAGATATGGGTGGTGGTGAAGTCGGATAATTAAACGTTAGGCGATGTTATCGTCGATCTTCAACCCCTGATATTGTTCCACATGCCGCATTTACCTGTTCATATGTAGGTGTGAACCCTCCACTAACAATATTATACCAACAACCGACAGCAAAATTATACCAACCACCAACAGCAGCCTACCAAACACCGACAACAGCCTACCAACCACCGGAAAGAGCCAACCAAACACCGTTAGCGAGACCACGACTTTCACCCCGTTTAAATCCTAATTTGTTTAACCAGACACCTCCACATGAGTATGATGATTGTGATGGTGTCACCGATGATAAAAGCAAACTTTGCAAATGACTGCACTATGGCAGAACTCCAGTTTGATCGTCTACGAAGTAGGGGAGTCAATCAAACTACCGACCTACGGAAGTCATACATGCCTGGGCTAAAGAGGATGAAACTGACCTAGGCGAGGAATACGTATAGGTCCGACGTTCGTGATAGTGATGAAGCCTTTTTCGATCAGATTTTTTAAGCTTTTATGTATTTAGTTAAGTCTGTGTAATAGTTTAATTTTCGGTTTGATTAATAATATAAGACGGTGTGTATAATATATTAGGTTTGATTAATAATATAACAGTACTTTCATTAACATAAAATACAAATACAAATTTGACACTAAACTGACATTGGCATGCATCACTGACGTATGGGAGGCGTCCGCATAGAAGCTTCGAAGACTGACACTAGCTTGTGTCACTAATGCATGGGAGGCGTCCTCGCAGAAGTTTCGAAGACTGTTGACACTGGCTTACGTCGACGACTCATCGGAGGCATCAGCACAGACGCTTCGAAGACTTGTTTACTTTTGCGTTGGCAACGTATGGGAAACATCGGGCTGACGTGTCGGAAAAATCATATTGCATCTGAGCCAAGCGCTACCAATCAAGCCAGACGCAAGCGGACCGTGACGCGTCCAGAAAATGGCGCTGAAGCATCGTTCGGACGCAACCCATTATGCTCGACATGTGTCATCTTCCTATTCATAGATGCAACAATGTGACAAGCAGACGCAAACAAACCTACCAGGATATGTGATGCGCCCTTCCACAGACGCGTGAGCTGGCCATTTTGGAAACTCATGTTGGTCAACGGCCATTTTGGTAATCTTCCAAGTTATTATCTTATATTATCTTATAACACTAGAGGAATAGTGACATTTTTATCTTTTATGGTTTTGTCTTTTGGTGTGTATTTTTTTTTTTTTTTTTTTTGGCATTGAAATTTAAGATTTTTCATTTTGTAGTACAACTTTGGTTTTTTATAATTTTGTCCCAAAAGTTAAATATGTTTTTCTTTTTTTATTAGTATTTGTTTTACGTTTTTCTCTAGATTTGGTCATCGTTTGGTTGGTATGGTGTTTGATGGTCACATTTGGCCCTTAGGGTTTTTTTTCGGTTGCTACTTAGCACGGTGTTTGGTAGTCACATTTGGTTCATTATGGGATTTTTACCCCCCTCGACTTTCGAATACATGTCTTTCTTTACCACTCATTAGTACCCCTTTACCCCACCTATCTTTCTTTATCGACTCCCCACCACACACCACCTGTAACGCCTTCTCTTTCGTACTTTCCTTAGTTAGAAAGATCGTCTTGTATTTCTATTTTTGGAAACTTGTAATCGTTGTAATCGTATTTCATTATATCGTTGTAAAATCCGAGACTTTGATCATAATAAAATTCGTTATTTCATACAAATAATACCTTATTTATCCGTGCATGCTTATATGTTAAATTCATTATACATATGGTACATTATCCGTGATTATTGTAAACGTGTGTTAAGCTTTCGAATACATATCATACATACACAATTTGTATGTTTTCATGAATTTTTATACATCATTGACACTTACGAATACTTAATCATACTTGTTCACATGTTATAGTTACATAATACCCCCTTATAATATGCCTTTATGCTTAAAACACATTAAATCATGACCCACATAAACTACGGGGACTAATTATAACAAAAACAAAACTCAATTCCGGAGACCCTAGCCGTCGCGTCGCGCGATGGGGATTCCCCTTCATCGTCGCGTCGCGCTACACCCCTGAATCCGCAGAATGTTTTGATCTGGTCATGTATTGGTCCATTGTGTGTTTCTTATGGTTGCAACTAACTCCTTAATGATAACTCTAAGCCTAAGTTCAACTATAAAACCCACCTCATTTCCACACATTTTCCACTTTGAAAACACTTCATTCTCACTCTCAAAACACTCTAAATCAGCTGGAAATCAGATTCAAGGCAGAATCATCTAAGTTACAAAAGTGAGTTCATACTCACCTTTCTTCTATCTTTGTTCACTTCTTCTTCCGCTACAAAGTTTGGAATACCTCTAGGAACATCACCATTTTGAGGTCCAACATTCTGTTTTGGAAGAAAACTTTATAAAATTTTCTTTAAACTTAAGTTTTCTTCAAACAAACTTGTGTTCTTGAGCTCCTAATCAAGTCCATGATTAGTGAGCCTAAACAAGGTTGTTTCATACAAATTAGGAGGTGTTATTTGCCTCCAAACTTTCTGTTTTGTAAGGGTTTTTAACCCACAAGTGTTGTATCCTTCCAAGCTTGTTCTTATAACAAGACTTGTGTTTGGTTGTTTGTGATTACTTGGAAGCCTTGGCTATCCTACTTTCAATCCACCACCTCACTTGATGATTTGCCCCTTGAGTAGTATGTACATTTCATTTCCATTTCATTTCATTCATGACCATCCGAGTTGTTCTTGTCACAACAAGAACAACTCGTGCATTGGTGAAACGAAAGAGGTTAAAGGAAGGTTATCCTCCTACCACCATGCATGACTTCTATGAACCTCTATGACAAACATGTTGGACTAATTACACAACTATATAATACATATTAAATATATAAATACATAACCGAACCTGTGATGATAATCAAGTGATTAGTTGTTATGGTAGTAAGTTATATCATCTAAGACTTAAGACTCTCGTTATGATTCTAATGGGTATCTTAACTCATGAAATCATTCAAACCCACACGGGATTCATAGTGTCAAAAATGAGTGTTTAAGCCTAGATGATTACTTTCTCTTATACATACTTTCGTGTAATTTAATTCTGAATCTAAATTCTCCATTATCATCCAAATACTCACACACCTAGGTTTCCTCGTGTAGGAGAACTCGGTGTTCCATCTCCAAATCAATAACTCTTCACAGATTAACAAGTGGAAGCTTGCAAACCGTGAGTACATCACGTGTTGTCGTAGTACACGTAAATTTAATCCAAATAACAACTAATAGATAGTGGTAAATGGGTATCGAACTCAGGGAGTATGTGGAAAATGTGTTGATTCTATAGCTTTGCAATTTAACTACAATTAACCTAATATGCAGAAAATAAAGATCAATGATTTGGATTGCTTGTTTTAGAAAACTAAATTATCACTTGCTTACTAATCAAGATTGGATTTTTAATTCAGATTATGAGAACAATGACCATCTTAGGATTCAGTTTCTTTTATCACTTGTGCGAAATTCCAACAAGAAAGAGTTACATAGACATAACTCGTGTATAAACAATTGTTGTGATGAAAGGGAAAAAAGTACTCGGATTATATGAATGCGAGGTTGTTTCCCGATGATCAATCAATCAATATCCAACCCTAACCCTTCCCGTGATATCTCGATTACCAACGGCACCAAGAATGTACGATTTAGACTAGAATTGCAATACCAATTAACAAGCTACAATCAATTACTCATACACCATGATAATCAAAGCAAACACAATGTTATCATTCTAGAAATAAAGGAACAAACACACAAGAGTTTAAGAAAACCTTCACCTAAGATGATCACCACAAGTTTAGCCGGACGTTGTTCGGTTGATCATCATAACATCAAAGTTCAAGTTCATATGAATCAAAAACCAAAACCAAATGTTTAGAAATGTTTGCAACCAACAAGAACCAGCCAAAATCGCCCCCAATGTTCAGAGAAAACGTCCAATGATCAATAATGTGAAAAGACACATCCAAACCGTTTTAATTAGGCAGTTACGCATTTGTCCGTCATCTCCACCGTAACTTACGGTACCCACCATAAGTTACGGTGGACATCAAACTGTTACGGTGGATCAGGACTGTGGTACGGTAGGAAAATGCAGGATTTCAGGGCCACCGTAATTTACGGTACCCACCGTAAATTACGGTGGAGCCCTGACTTCTTTGTTTCTTGTCTTCTTTCCTTCCATACATGACCCGTTCCACTCCAATCCTTCCAATGCAGCGTTTTATCCATTTTTAGCTCCCGAAACGTACCTGAAACATAAGCAACTGTAGTTATCTAATTCAAGATAATTACACGATCAAGTGAGGGATAAATAAGTCTTTTAACATCATTAAGGGTTGTCCTATGGACCACCCGTAAGTACACTTGACCCATTTCCTTTTTAACACTTTGGGTTGTAACATGTTAACGTACTAAATTCACAAGCACACACTTAAACATATTTTATGCTCAATCCGTTATACATGCTACTTGATATACCTAGGTTCATGCTAGATTCATATTTTGCTACTTATCATTAACTTAACTAGCCCAAACTTAACATATATAGCGCTATAGGAGTAGCATGCCGCCTGTCGGGGTCTTGTTAAGCTTTTATTCATAATTAGTCTCGTTACTTTTGTGACGAGGGACACTTATAATTCTTGTGGACACTTGGGGTTTGACAATTAGTGTTGCATGCTAGTTTACCTTGTATACAATTGCCATGTGGATTCGAGTAAAATTATTTTTATACTGCTATATATTTACAAACTTGTGTACTCATCAATGTTTTTGCGTTGAACCTTTATTTTTAACATGTTACAGGTTGAAGATTAATGCTCGTAATGAATCTAGTAGGGATGACTAGAAACACGCTCAAGATACTAGATTTGAATATTTTGTTATGTTATTGTTGTTGTATTTGCCAATTCGATGGTGTACTTGTACTTCTTCCGTTCTATTTGACAATTTATGAATATTTATGAAAATCGGTTTTAAATTAATTATTGTCGCAAATTGTGTTATGTGTGATGAGCAATCTATTTCATCTCACTCCGAAGATTCCGCCATCGGTTGGGGTGTAACACCTATGGCTGGCAATTGGGTAACTGTTAAGACACGATTAGACCTGTTTGACTGGAAAATACACCCTTTGACTTTTTTAATTTTTAAAATAATTAAAATTACAATGTTAGGATCTATCATTTATTCATCTTTGTACATAAAAAATAAAATTGATTTATAAACATGAGGTAGAAAGTAGTTAAACGAGTCATAATCATGTTTGAAACTTATGTTGTGCGCGCCGTTAGAAACCTGTTAAACCTGTTACTAACACCACCACCCCCTCTTTGCTTTAATCGCTTAGTCTCTTCTCCGGCTTATCATTGTTGGGACATGATCGGGGTATCATTCCAAAGCTATAGAAGTTGCGCAATATTAAGGGTCTTGATCCATGATTTGCATTTTCTAATCGGAGATGATGGGCATTGCCTTTTAGCGACTTTTCTAATCGGAAACTTTTACTAAACGGATCTTTAATCTAACGCCTGCTATGGTTTGTTTTAATCAGAGATGGTAGGTGTTACATTTTTTTGTGGTGTTGCAACGACATCTCTTTAAAACCCTTAATATGGCATGATCTGGGTATCAACACCACCACCCCTTTAAAACCCAACATCTACTTATTTTTTGATTGTGCGTTGAGTTTGGATGGTGGATTCTTAGGTTAAATTTTTTGATATGTTCTCGTAGTCCTCTGATTGTGACAATGGTCCGGGTTAGGATGGTGTCGGAGGTGGTATTTTGTTGGTGGGGGTGGTGAGTTATTCAATAGGTATCTGAGATTAGGATTATCTTTGGCAGCTAGTGTGAAATGAGGCTAGATTCATAGGTTTTTATTTCACAAAAACTTGCCGAAGACGAGGATCCCGTTGGGAGAAACTTCAACCTATCCGAAAGGTACTGGATATTTTTCCCCAATTTCCTATGTTTTTTCGCATGAAATTCAAAATTAAGTTACTAATTTTTGTATTGTTAGATTTTTTTAATTTTTTTGAGGATTGGTATGAGCAGGGGGATACGAGTATATTGATGTTGCAATCGAAGGGAATTGTTTGATAATCGACATAGGCTTCACTTTTCGGAGTATTAGCAATATTGTGGCGATTGGGTGTGGTCGGCCGACGATCTTTGGTTTGACAAGAGTAAGGGTGGGGTTGGTTTTATAAACTTTTTTATTTTACATTTATAGTCCCCGGTTACTTTTGAGCGCATAAATGGTTCCTCAAAAGGTATTTAAGTCATTATACTTAAACTTAACAGAAAACTTAACAAGGGTTAGCCTTAGCACTCAAAATTGTTACAAAAAACAAACTTAATACCCTCTATTACTTAAAACCCTTAGGTTACTAACCGTGTAATTAACTCTATTAATTATTAACCATTGTAATTCTATGGCTTTGGAAACACCCTTTGAAGAATGTCAAACCATATCCATATATGGCTTAACCAAACCAAAGACCATTTTCAAAATCAGTTTGAAGCGTAGAACATGTTATGTAAAATCCACAAGTTCGTTATTCGGTAACATATGTGAATAGGGCTGAAAAGGAACCGAAAGAACACGAACAATACCTTGTTCGTGTTCGTTTGTTAAGAAATATATGTGTTCGTGAACTGTTCACGAACACTTATCGAACGAGATTTTATGTTCGTGTTTGTTTGTTAAGGAAATGAACTTGTTCGTGTTCGTTTGTGTTTGTTTGTTAATTTTAGGCAAAGAACGTTGACGAACACAATTAAGCACAAACTAATGTTCATGAACACAAAAGGAAACAAAAGAACACAAACTATCGTTCATCAACATAATATATAATGCACGAACACTTATTAGATATTTAATTTGTCTGAATTTTGAAGTATTTAAATAAATATAAAAACTAAAAACACTAATGAACTATCGAACACAAACGAACATGTTACCGAACGTTCACGAACATAAACGAATGAACACGACCTCTGTTCATGTTTGTTCATTTAACTAAACGAACGAAAATTCTTGTTCATGTTCGTTTGATTAATAAACGAACAAACACAAACGAACTTCCAGGCGAACGGTTCACGAATTGTTCGTCAAACGTTTGGTTCGTTTGCAGCCCTATATGTGAACTTCATTATTGTCCAAATTTAGACGACATTCTTCTTGTTATAAAGGTAGTACTTGGCTTGATTAGTGTAAATTTGTAATTATGTAAGGTTGTTTGTGGTTAGGCCCCTCGGTTTGAGGTGGGTCGGTTGTTTTAATGAAATTTAACTTTCAAAAAAGAATAAAGGTAGTTCTTTATACTTCCTCATTTTGTACCTTGACTTGAGATTTCTTCAAACTGAAAATTGAGTATCAAATTCAATTTCGGTTTCTTTTAGTTGTTAAAAAAACAAGTTTCGGTTCTAACCATACCAAAACCCATTTCAACCTATGTTTAGTTTTAGCTTTTATGGTTTTAGATTAAATACCAACACCCCTAAAATCATTTTTTAGAACTTTACGTAATTAAATACATATTTGACTCACCGGATAAATGATTATTTACAAGTGTTATTATATTTCTTAAATCATTTGAAAACATATCAATTAGTTTTTTTTTCATATGGATGTAAAACAAAATACAAAGAAAATATTGAATTTGTTGAACATGTCAAACAAAATAAAAAAAAAGAGTAAATCACAAGTTTTGTCCTTAATGTTTCAAAATCCTGCATGATATGTCCTTTAGCCATAACTCAGTCAGTTTTTTTGGTTAAATATGCTCATATGCCTTGCACATGAGAGCATTCTTGTCATTTTATCTTCGCAATGGCTATTTTGTAAAGAATTATGATTCAAGGCTATTTGTATAAACTTAAAAATAAATATAAAATCTTTCTCTCTCTCTCTCTAATCTGAATCCACCACCACCATCACCTAATCTCTCTCAACCCACCACCACCCCACAACCTTCGCCATCACCATCCACCTCAGCCGTCACCCTACTCTTCTTCTTCTTCATAAAACATCCCTCCGTAATCAACCCTGAATAAAACGACAACCCCATCTACACAAACCACATCCCCTGTAAAACCAGCCCAACTCCCTGCCCCAACCGCGAATACCTCAACCCCTCATTTGAATCATGTCTTAAGTCAAGAATTATGGATACCATACAAACACAAATAGGCACAAGCAACAGATCATAATACCGGTTTTCAATCCCATCGGGATCTTTCTTCTGTATATAAAACAAAAAGAACTCTTCAACAAACCCGAATAAACATAGCAGGTTGATCACATGTGACGGAATATTAACATAATTTTTGAGATTTGTTACTACACCTAAATAGATAATAGTAAAAACAAAGCGATAATTGAAGTAACTTGTAGTTGTAAAACGACGCCGATTTGGTTGTGGGATTTGAGGGCGAAGGTTATGGAGATTAAGGAATTTGATATGAATAAGTAGGAGAGTAAAGAGGTTGTGAAGAAGATGATGGAGGTTACGGAAGAGGTTGATTTGGATCGTGTGGTAGAGGATGTTGATGAAGTGGACAATTAGATTAGGGTTTGGGAGGTGAAGATGAAGGATTCGGAAGTGCCAATGAGGAATAAGTCGGTGCCGCCAATGATGTATGTGAGAAGTCCGACCATTGTTAGTAGGGGGAATTTTACGATTTAGTGTAATTGGTGAATTGGGTGCGATGGTGATGATGAGTACGGTTGTGATGGTGGGTGCAGTAGGGTTGGGGTAGTCGGTAGGTGGGGGTGGTGTGATGGATTTGGTGGTGGTCGGTAGGTGGGGGTGGAGGCGGTGAAGGTTGTGGGGTGGTGATGGATTCAAATTAGAGAAAGAGAGAGAGAAAAAGTTTACATTTGTCACACCCTGACTTTTGCGGAAGCGTATGATGTGTGACTGGTTTAATATCATTGCATTCAATCGTAATAAACAACTACATGATCAAAACGATGTTCATCCATTCATAAAATTTGAGTATAACAAACACCGGTTATTTAAGTTTTAAAACACAACCTTCGACTAGGTTACAAACCAACAAAAGCGGATGACATCTAAACTTGAAGTCTACTTCTAGTTACGACACCCACACCCAAGATCCATCCTGTCACCTGAAATACATGTAATTTTGGAAAACATCAACAAAAGTTGAGCGAGTTCATGCGTTTTGTATGAGTACTGTAATCTTGTAAATCTTTTAGAGACTCCTTTGTAAACAGGTATGAAAAGCGTTTATGACCATTAATGTTTTACAAGGACTTTAAGGCATGTGAGGACATAGGGAGCACTCGTAATGAGTAGGCTTCGATTTCCCTCGACTATGTCGAATTTCCCTTCGACTATGTCGAATTTCCCTTCGACTATGTCAATTTACCTTGACTATGTCAATTTCCCTCGACTATGTCGATTTCCCTCGACTGGGACACCGAAGCACTCAAGTGATCACATAAGGACCATGAGTGGGGCTCGGTCGTACCCGTTAGATCTAACACTCGTCCCTAATTAAGTATTAATGGCATTTTAATATTTAGTCTATGCTCACATCGACTGGGACACCGAAGCACTCAAGTGATCACATAAGGACCATGAGTGGGGCCCGGCCGTACCCGTTAGATCTAACTCTCGTCCCTAATTAAGTATTAATGGCATTTCAATATTTAGTCTATGCTCACATGATCTAGTATTTCATAGGCATTTCATACGTAACATGTATTTCACCCCCGAGAGTTATAAAACCGAAAATAGTTAAGAGAAAAGGGGGAGCATGAACTCACTATTTTGTGTCTTCAGTACTCGTAACTCAAATCTCGTCAGCAAACGTGACTACCTACAATGTGATAGGGTCTATTAGACGAGCGGGTCGTGCCTTGCCTTAGTATTCATATTTTGAGTTACGTTTCCTTTATGTCTTTAACATTGTCCAAAGTTATAATACTTCTCAAGTATTTATTTTCGTATTTCCTTCCCAAGGATGGGAGTATTTCATACATGTGTATTTGTATTCTCGTATTTGTATTCTCGTATTTGTAGTTTCCAAAATAATATATTTTCAAGTCTTACTTCAAAAAATATATTTAAACTTGTTTTGTCCCAAAAATAATGTATTTCAAGAAAATGTATATTTTTCTCAAAAATCATATATCTTCTAAATATTCTAAGAAAATATATTTTTACTTCCAAAAATAATATATTTTCTCTTTGCCGAAAATATGATATACTTTGTAATAATAATGAAAATCATATTTTCATTCCTTGTGTCCCAAAATACTATTTACCAAAAACATATTTATAACGGTATTTTCCGGAATATTTTGTAAGTTACGTTCTTGCGTTTGATTTCACAATACTGAGTGTGTAACTTATATATTTATTCCTTGTGATTTTTGGTATTATTTTGGATTGTAAATTCTTGGTATTTTGTAAAGTTATATTACTTTAATTCCTAAAATAACATAACTATTACACCAAGTATACAAATAATCACACACAATGTGTTATAAGTGTAAATATATATTCTAAATGCATATTTATCCATTTTTGTTTATAAAAACCAACCTCCAATACTTGTATTTTTGTAACAAAATCTATGGCAAAGTTTATATTGAAAACCATAGTTAAAACTCACTTGTAAATACTTGTTTAGAAAATATTTTTCTAAGTGTTTGTATTTTTAGAAAATTTCGCCATAGTTTCCCCTAAAAATGGAGGTGACCATGCTTTTTAAGCATATCATTTTCTTTTCAAAAATCATCATAAGCAATCAACAATCATCCTTAAACAACTTTTACTTACCAAGTGCCAAAGCATTGCATTTTACATAATAGTCATGAACTTGAGTTTTCATAAAAACTTGTAGTAACTTGGTAGTAGACTTAGTTACCCCTTTAAAGTGTGTTTATTTCTTTAAAAATCTCATTCTTAAAAGATTTGAGTGTTTACAACTTGTTAGATGTTTTTTCCAAAAATCATTCTGTTGAGTTTTTCTTGTAAACAATATATTCTTACCCTTGTTTCACTACTAGAAACATGGTTATTTTCTTTAAAACTATGTTCATGTAAATCTTGTGATTTAACTTGGTTTCTTTGGAAAACTATTTTAGAAACCATCCACTTACAAGACTTGTATTTTATTTAAATCACCATCATATGAAAATAACTTTTATTATTCAAGTTCATGAAAGACATAAAGCATGATGATCTTGATCTTTCACAAGATCACCACTTTAACTTACTAGATCATGTGTTTAATCACAATCTAGTGGGTTACTTATGATGTCTAGCATCATAATCTCTAATAATTAATCAACAAGAAGAAAACAATCATAAATCAACAAGATTTCATATGTTTATAAGCTTATGTTAGAGATTCATGAATATGTCTTTTAATGTTCATCTTGTTTAACATTGTTCATCACTTATTAACCAACTATATATGAAAGATCAAGAGATCATCACTTGATGTTGATGATGACAAAAGTGATGGATAAAAGCAAATGATGAAGGTCCTTCAAGATCCGTTGCTTGCAACCTTCCTAAATAGGCTCGAGACACCTTAGATCACCCTTGGATAGTCTTGGAATGGATTAGAAAAATTGCTGGAGGTGAGGGGGTGTTGGGCCGTAAGTTAGAGGAGGAGGAGGAAGGAGGTGGATGGAGGTTGAAGATGGTATGTAAGAGAATGAAGGTCTTGTGGGTATAATATACTAGTTCAACAAAATCTTTTAAGATATCTAACCAAATCTAGTAAGATTAAGTGAATCAAATAAGATCTAGAGAAATCTTGCAAGATTTTGGAAGATCACACAAAATCTAGGTGGGGCCACACCTTCATAACCGTGAACATGAAGGGGGGGTGGTAAATGTAAGTTTTGATGGTAAATGATGTTAATTAGTTGGAGGTTAAGTGTAAAGTCTAGTGTTTTAAGTGTATCATGCATTATATAGTATGTTAGAGTGTTCAGTCATCATAACTAGCTCAGAAATAAATAAACAATGCTTCTAGTATAATTTTGGTGTTTCGGGTAATGTCCGGTTGTTCGGTTAGATACCGATTCGTTAATGTGTCAAACTATTCCATTTAGTGTTCTTTATGTACCCTTTTGTAACGCTTTTAATCCCCAACACTTAGGAAAGCATTCAGGACCATTTAGTCATATTTTTGCATGTAATAAACTTGTTAAAATGCTAAATTTTGTTGATTTATGCAGAATTCTGCACTTTGGTGAGTTTTAGGCACTTCCCGGCACTTAAACTATCACTTAGGAATGCAGTTTTGTGGTCCTTACTTCCCTACACACTATACTACTGTAGAACTTGGTTTCTGACTCATACTGGGTCTCAAAACATTGTCTGTCTGTAACAACCCTCGGTAAAACCAACACCCTCATTATATTTTGTACACCCTGTTATATGTTAAAATATCCTTATATGTTTTATATTACACCCCGTATGTTAAAACCGAGCCCAAAATATGTTATAGTTTATAAAATAAATTAAAAACAAGAAATAGTAAGCTGAGGCGGGCCACGTAGGACCTCACCTCAAGCTTACACGGGTCGTATCAGTGTTTAAAACTGATACTGTTTATTCCTTTAGTTCATACGGGCCGCGTAATCCTCTTCATTAGTTCACGCGGGCCGCGCGTGTTCTAATGGTGGCGCATCCCTGAGTCGACACGTGTCGACATCGTGTCGTGTCTACTTGGTGATCAGGCTAAGCTATAAGTTGACCGCGTGTTGACGCGGGCCGCGTAAGGCTTTGCCTTACCTTACGCGGGCCGTCTGGAAGTCAGATATCACAACTATAAATAGCAGGCATCAGTTTTCGTTTTCCGTCGCTCACTTCTCGAATTCTAAATCTCACTTTCTGTAGTAGAGGAATTATAGTTGGGTATTATACCCCTAATTAGCGAGGTTCTGCTCCGTTGTAAGTATTATAACCCCAGTTTCATAATAGTTACGCTGCCCGATTGATTTAGGGTTCCGTAACAACTGTCGTGGTTCTGCCCGACGTAGTTGTTGGAATGCCATCTCGGGGAGGGTATCATTAATAATTTCAAAGGGTTATGATACTAATCAATGTATATTTGTATAAATTATAGATTATACCCAGGAAACCCTTACAAGAAGCCTAATATAGAAAAGTGAGTAATCTCCTTTTTGTTAACAATTTTTACAAAACCTTAATTATTTTACAATATGATTAAGCAGTGATTGAGTCTTTGTAGTCTTCAATTACTGCCGGTATGTTGGGGTTTTGTATACAAAATTTACTACACTGTGAGTTGTAAGTCGAGGATGACAGTACGTTACCATTGGGATAATGAGTTATCCAATGTGTAATATGACCCACAAGTCAGTGGATTGATAGTACCAAATGGAGTAATTGTGTAGACATAAACATTGTAATTGTCCTCGATACTGTTTTAATCTATAAAATGTTTCCTGATTAAACTGGGATTCACTCACCAGTATTTCCGACTGACAAATGTTTTTAAAACGCGTTTCAGGTAACCCAATGTGATAACCAACTAGTAGAAAGCCAGCTGGAGAGCACTAAAGGCTTGGGGATAATCTGGCTATAAAAGTTACCTAATAAACGATGTTTTAAATTAAATAAGATAGGGTTTATCCCTATAAATGTATTGTAATAAGAAACTTGGATTTTATCCATGTGATTATTAATATAAAATATGGTGGTTTTACTCTGATAAACATTTCCTAACTACGGTCCTGATGAAAATTCCGCTGCGAGATTAAATAACCTGATACCACCACAACTGAGATCGCGTCCGCCCGTTCCCGGGAATAAGGGATTGGGGGTTCCGACAGGAGGTGGTATCAGAGCCTAGCCACTGTTCTAAGCCAAGGAAGTGTTCTGCTGACACTTGAAATTTTAAAAATTTGTGTTAGGAAATAAATTACGGAAATACGTGTATAACTGTATTTATTTGTTATGTGTTATTTGACTATTTGTTAGTTTTCAGTATGAGTGATCAAGGACCATCATATGTGAATCGTCAGTTAGCTGATTCACCTAGGAGTGAAGGTACATCATCACAGCCTGCCCTTTCAGGGTATTCTGCTGATCAGGGGGAGGGAATATTTGATTTTAGAGCTAAATCTGAAGAGCCATTTCCTAATAAGAAAAGAGGATGGTTCAGTAAAGAAGCTTTTGCTCGTAGGAAGAGAATGCGAAAACTGCAACAGCAAAGGGCTTTAGCAGCCATTAAGCGAGAAACAGATGCCCATACTCAGGATATGCTTAATAGAAGCCTAGCTAATTTCCATATCCTAGCTACAACTGTTGCTGACCCAAGTCTGGAACAATTAGTAGCCCCACAACCACAAAACCCAGAACAACCCATGGAGATAGAAAACCAGGAAAACCAGGTGGAGATGCATGACTTTAATCCAGAAGAAATCCCTAGGGTGCCTGCACCGAATCCCCTAGACCCGAATTATGACCCCTGGTGGGACAACAATAGGGACTTTGTGCAACGTTACCCTATCCAGGAATACCCACCCATACAGAACATAGAAGCTTACCCAAGTATGGACCCTTTAGATCCCTATTACCATGATAACTATATTAGGGAGATATTAGAGGATCCTTACCGATTTCAGGATCTGTCACCCCCATATCAGGAAACCGCACCCCAGATTCCAAACCCAGTCCGAGAACCTGCACCCCCAATGAGTGCAGAAAACGTGCAAGAACTTAAGACTTTTGGGGAGGAAATTTTAGAAAGCAGTGAGAGAATGCGTCAAGTGGGAGAACGTCTCGTATGGAAATACGATGAACGTAATATGGATTTTTGGATAAATCCATATCCGTGAATGAGATGGAGGAAATGGTAGTAGTAATAATAAATAAATAAAATAAAATATAAAATAAAATATGTGTGTACGGATGCATAGTACTATTAGTGTAATTTTCTTTTTGTTGGTATTGTAATCTTTATTTCTGTACTAGTGTGTAATAGACGCATAGTATATGAAAATAGAGTACAAGTCGCAATGATCGACGGTTTTGGTTAAATTGCGTGTTATGTGATTTACTATATTACCTATTATTTGTGATATTAATACGGGGTAAATGTTTAAAATTCAGATGGCCGACGAAGAAAATCAAGGAAATCTAAATAACGATAATCAGAGTAACATTAACGTGGTTAATGAAAACCCAAGCATCAATAACAATGGAAATCAGATGGATAATAGTGCTATCCAACATATAGTGGCACAAGGAATTATAGACGCAATGTCATTTATTCTTCAAACGGTTCAAGAAGCGAATAATAAAAGTAAACATAGCAGTAAGCGACCAATTGAACCAGAACATAGCGTGAACAATGGACCTATTCTTCAAATGCCCATTCCCAAAAGAAGAAGAATCGTGCCTTAAGGTTGTTCATACAAAGAATTCTGGTCCTGTAAACCAATAGAATTCTAGGGCAATGAAGAACCTATTGCAGCTCTACGCTGGATAGAAAAGACTGAGGCTGTTCTGAAAATAAGTAAATGTACGGAAGAGGACAAGATAATGTTTGCTTCCAATTTATTTAAAAATGCAGCCTTAGAATGGTGGAACACTATCCTTCAATCTAGAGGAAGTGATAGGGTTTATAGTATGGATTGGGAAGAATTTAGGAATATGGTGGAAAGAAAATTCTGCCCTCCAAATGAAAAAGAGCAGATAGCAAACAAATTCCTAAACCTTAGGATGACTGGTGTAGATAGTAAGGGGTACACGAAGTTATTCTTTGAATATGCTAGAATAGTACCAACTCTTGCTTCACCAGAACCAGTGTTAATTTCCCGTTATATTTGGGGATAAATTGGAGAGATTAGGCATGTAGTCAAGGCAGCTAGACCTTAAACTATAGAAGAAACTGTAGAACTAGCCAATACCTTGACAGATGAATTAGTCCGTACTAGAGAAGAAGACCAGAGGAGAAACCTAACCCAAAGGCTTACTCAAGAATTTCGTTCTGGAAATTTCAATCGTGGGAATATGGGTTCTACCTCTGCACCATACTACAAAGTTTGCAAGAAAAAGCACTCGGGAGAATGCTCAAATATCTGCAATTACTGCAAGATGCCAGGACACAAGGAAGAAAATTGCAAGAGAAAATCCAGTAATGGATTATGCTATAACTGTGGAGAAAAAGGTCATATCAGGCTAAACTGTCCAAAATTGGCCCCAGCTGCAAACAACAAGAATACTAAAAATGCTAGAGCATTTGTTCTTACTGCAGATGAAGCCAAGATGATCCCAGACGTTATAGCTGGTACGTTTTTAGTTAATGATATATTTGCTAAAGTATTATTTGACTCTGGTGCAAACCAAAGTTTTATTAATACTTCGTTTTGCAAAATTCTAACTCAGTCATTAACTAAACTACTACAAGAATGTCTAGTAGAAACAGCCAATGGAGAAACTGTTAGGATTTCTGAAATCTTGCAGGGAGCAAGAATAGAAATTTTAAATCAGAAATTTATTGCAAATCTTTATCCCGTGAATCTGGCAGGATTCGATGTTGTTCTAGGAATGGATTGGTTAATAGCCAATAAAGCCAATATTTTGTGTGATCAAAAGTTAATTCAAGTAAATTCACAAAAAGGTAAAACGATCACAATTAAAGGAGATAAGCCGTTTAGATCCACTAAATTAATTTCTATGATGAAAACTGCAAGTTGTATAAGAAAAGGTTCTATAGTGTATTTGATTTCTATAATCACTAACACTAAAGGAAAAAAACTAAAAGATATTCCAGTAGTATCTCAGTTTTCAGATGTTTTTCCAGAAGAATTACCAGGACTACCTCCAGACAGAGAAGTTGAATTCAGAATCCATTTAATACCAGGAACATCACCAATTGCCAAAGCACCTTATCAGTTGGCACCTGCTGAAATGCAGGAGCTAAAAAACAATTAGATGAATTATTAGAGAAAGGATTCATACAACCAAGTTCGTCGCCATGGGGAGCGCCGATACTGTTTGTTAAAAAGAAGGACGGATCAATGCGTATGTGCATTGACTACCGTGAATTAAACAAAGTCACAATTAAGAATCGGTACCCATTACCAAGAATCGATGATCTGTTTGATCAGCTACAAGGAGCTCGATTTTTCTCTAAAATCGATTTAAGGTCAGGCTATCATCAATTAAAGGTACAGGAAAAGGACATTCCTAAAACTGCTTTTAGAACAAGGTATGGTCATTATGAATTTACGGTCATGCCATTTGGTTTAACCAATGCCCCAGCTGCATTTATGGACATGATGAACCGAATATGTAAGCCATATTTGGATAAATTCATAATTGTATTTATAGATGATATTCTAGTTTATTCTAAGAATAAAGAAGATCATGCAAGGCATTTGCACACACTTTTAAGTCTATTAAGAAAGGAAAAGCTTTATGCTAAATTCAATAAGTGCGAATTTTGGTTAGAACAGGTACAATTCCTTGGACACCTAGTCAATCATGAAGGAATTCATGTAGATCCAACAAAGATTGAAGCAATTACTAAATGGAAAACCCCTGAGTCACCAACTGAGGTTAGAAGTTTCTTAGGATTAGCCGGTTATTATAGAAGGTTTATTCAAGATTTTTCTAGAATAACCATTCCCTTAACTAAGCTAACCTGTAAATCTGTTAAGTTTAAATGGGGAGTAAAACAAGAAGTAGCCTTTAGAATCCTTAAACAAAGATTAACCCATACACCCATATTAGCATTACCAGAAGGAAATAAAGACTTTATAGTCTATTGTGATGCTTCTAAATTAGGTTATGGATGTGTATTAATGCAACGTCAGAAAGTTATAGCTTACGCATCTAGACAACTTAAGAATCATGAAGAGAATTATTCTACCCATGATTTAGAATTAGGAGCTATAATTTTTGCTCTTAAGATTTGGAGACATTACCTTTATGGTAGTAAGTTTACCATATTTACTTATCACAAAAGTTTA
The DNA here is from genome assembly GCA_030545235.1 of Helianthus tuberosus. Taxonomy (NCBI): domain Eukaryota; kingdom Viridiplantae; phylum Streptophyta; class Magnoliopsida; order Asterales; family Asteraceae; genus Helianthus; species Helianthus tuberosus. Next base: position 17,653 of record JARYGA010022341.1, on the reverse strand, counting down.
AGGTATGTTTTAGGGCAGAAAGAGTTGAATATGAGACAAAGACGTTGGATGGAATTTCTTAGTGATTATGATTGTGATATCCAGTATCATGAAGGAAAAGCAAATGTAGTGGCAGATGCTTTAAGCCGAAAGTATCATGAAAAGCCAAGAAGGGTACGTTCTCTTAAATTAAATCTGCAAGTAGATTTAAATGATCAAATAAGAGAAGCACAAGAGTCAGTAATCAAGGAAGATACTGAAAAGCTAAAAGGTATGTTAAAAGAATTAAAACAAGGAACAGATGGAATTTGGAGATTCCATGAAAAGAGAATGTGGATACCTAAATTAGGAAATATACGCCATCGCATATTAGAAGAAGCCCATAAATCTAAGTATACGATGCATCCAGGAAGTGATAAAATGTACCAGGATTTAAGGAAAAATTTCTTGTGGATAGGAATGAAAAAGGATATAGCAGCTTATGTTTCTAAATGTTTAACTTGTTCACAAGTTAAAGCTGAACATCAAAAACCTTCACGTTTGTTACAGCAATTAGAAATGCCAGTTTGGAAATGGGAATTAATAACCATGGATTTTGTTACTAAATTACCCAAAACTAAGAAAGGAAATGATACAATCTGGGTGATTGTAGATAGACTAACCAAGTCAGCTCATTTCTTACCAATGAAGGAAACAATTAGTATGGAACAATTATCTAAATTATATGTAAATGAAATTGTTTCTTTACATGGCATTCCTTTATCAATTGTTTCTGATAGAGATAGTCGATTTACATCTCATTTTTGGTCAAGTTTCCAAAAGGCAATGGGAACCAAGTTAAGGTTAAGCACAGCTTATCATCCTCAAACAGACGGACAAAGTGAAAGAACAATTTAGACAATGGAGGACATGCTTAGAGCTTGTGTAATTAATTTTGGAGGTAATTGGGACGATCACTTACCTTTAATAGAATTTTCTTATAATAATAGTTATCACTCAAGTATCAATGCTGCACCATTTGAAGCACTTTATGGAAGAAAGTGTCGAACCCCAGTCTGTTGGGCAGAAATTGGGGAAAAGCAACTATCTGGACCTGAGATAGTGCAAGAAACAACTGACAGGATTATTCAAGTCAAGGAACGACTGAAAGCTGCACGTGATCGACAAAAGAGTTATGCCAATAATCGACGCAAGCCATTGGAGTTTCAGGTAGGAGATAAAGTATTGTTGAAAGTCTCTCCTTGGAAAGGAGTAGTAAGATTCATAAAAAGGGGAAAGCTAAGTCCCAGGTATGTTGGACCCTTCAAGATTATTAGAAAAATAGGACTTGTAGCCTATCAACTACAACTGCCAGAGGAAATGGCAGGAATACATGATGTGTTTCATGTATCAAATCTTAAAAAGTGTTTAGCTGATGAATCATTGATAGTACCTCTTAAGGATATAGAGGTAAATGAATAACTCAAGTTTGTAGAAAGACCTCTACAAATTGAAGACAGAAAAGTCAAGAATCTAAAACACAAGAGACTAGTTCTAGTCAAAGTAAAGTAGGACTCCAAAAGAGGACCTGAGTATACATGGGAGCTCGAGTCAGAAATGCAAAAGAAATACCCGCATTTATTTCAATAGATCTCGAGGACGAGCTCTAAAACAAGGTGGGGAGAATGTAACAACCCTCGGTAAAACCAACACCCTCATTATATTTTGTACACCTTGTTATATGTTAAAATATCCTTATATGTTTTATATTACACCCCGTATGTGAAAACCGAGCCCAAAATATGTTATAGTTTATAAAATAAATTAAAAACAAGAAATAGTAAGCTGAGGCGGGCCGCGTAGGACCCCACCTCAAGCTTACGCGGGCTGTATCAGTGTTTAAAACTGATACTGTTTATTCCTTTAGTTCATACGGGCCGCGTAATCCTCTTCATTAGTTCACGCGGGCCGCGCGTGTTCTAAATGGTGGTGCATCCCTGAGCCGACACGTGTCGACATCGTGTCGAGTCTACTTGGTGATCAGGCTAAGCTATAAGTTGACCGCGTGTTGACGCGGGCCGCGTAAGGCTTTGCCTTACCTTACGCGGGCCGTCTGGAAGTCAGATATCACAACTATAAATAGCATGCATCAGTTTTCGTTTTCCGTCGCTCACTTCTCGAATTCTAAATCTCACTTTCTGTAGTAGAGGAATTATAGTTGGGTATTATACCCCTAATTAGTGAGGTTCTGCTCCGTTGTAAGTATTATAACCCCAGTTTCATAATAGTTATGCTGCCCGATTGATTTAGGGTTCCGTAACAACTGTCATGGTTCTGCCCGACGTAGTTGTTGGAATGCCGTCTCGGGGAGGGTATCATTAATAATTTCAAAGGGTTATGATACTAATCAATGTATATTTGTATAAATTATAGATTATACCCTGGAAACCCTTACAAGAAGCCTAAGATAGCAAAGTGAGTAATCTCCTTTTTGTTAACAGTTTTTACAAAACCTTAATTATTTTACAATATGATTAAGCAGTGATTGAGTCTTTGTAGTCTTCAATTACTGCCGGTATGTTGGGGTTTTGTATACAAAATTTACTACACTTTAAGTAGTAAGTCGAGGATGACAGTACGTTACCATTGGGACAATGAGTTGGCCAATGTGTAATATGACCCACAAGTCAGTGGATTGATAGTACCAAATGGAGTAATTGTGTAGACATAAACATTGTAATCGTCCTCGCTACTGTTTTAATCTATAAAATGTTTCTTGATTAAACTGGGATTCACTCACCAGTATTTCCGACTGACTAATGTTTTTAAAACACGTTTCAAGTAACCCAATGTGATAGCCAACTAGTAGAAAGCCAGCTGGAGAACACTAAAGGCTTGGGGATAATCTGGCTATAAAAGTTACCTAATAAACGATGTTTTAAATTAAATAAGATAGGGTTTATCCCTATAAATGTAATGTAATAAAAAACTTGGATTTTATCCATGTGATTATTAATATAAAATATGGTGGTTTTACTCTAATAAACATTTCCTAACTACGGTCCTGATGAAAATTCCGATGCGAGATTAAATAACCTGATACCACCACAACTGAGATCGCATCCGCCCGTTCCCGGGAATAAGGGATTGGGGGTTGCGACACTGTCTATGTACTGAATTTCGTCAGCATTTTAGTTTGTCTGATAATGGTGCCAATTCTGTTCTGTGCATTATTAGAACTATATCGTGTTGCATGTAGTAAGTCTTGCAACATGAAATGCCATTGTATGTATATAACAGTATTCAGAATTTCATTCGTCTTGTAAATTAGATCATGCACAGTTATTAAAGCACAGATTACTGTTCAATTAGTGTACGGAATGTACGGAAAAGTGACAGTTGTCACAGACTCCCTCCGTTAAAAGAATTTCGTCCCGAAATTCAAGCGATGCCATCGGTCACAGGGGAGTTGTGAATCAAATGTGGTCACTTATGTTTAAAATTTGTCTTCATGTACCCATGTACTCTGGGTCATGATATGAATTCTAATGTACTCAAGTAAATCAATTACGTCTTTTCTGTGTTTTGTGAACTCTTGGTCCGCCACCTTAACAGGTTCTATAGTAATTTTGTCGTTTGTCATTGACGTGAATCTTATTTGTGGGAACAACGACTATTCCTTGAGTCAGACACCTCTAAAGACTAGACACATGGAATTTTTCACGATCACTACTGATCTTTTTCTGGAAGTTTCAATTTGTGAGTAATGGTTCCAATCCCTACACCGGGGGTCCAACCTTTACGTTTTCCAAATCACACCACGCCTTTCTAGGCGAGGCTCCCATTAAAGCCATACTTCTTATTTCAAATTCCTACGATTTTTGTCGCTCGTCGGCGCAATCTTTCTGTATTTTGCGGGCTGTCTTGATATGATCACATATCTGAACGATCTTGCCTCTAGTTTTTCCTGGACCAACTCGGGCCAGTAGATTGTTTATCTCTGGTCTCCGTTCAACACGACGGGGATCGACTTATTATGTTCCATCTAAAGCTTCACACGAAGCGGTTTAAACAGCGGTGTGATAAATACTATTGTAGGAAAACTCCACTAAGGGCAAGTGAGTGTTCCAATTTTTCATCAAAGTTTATCACACAAGCACTTAACATGACCATACAGTCTGCATCGTTCAGTAGCTTAGTCCATCTACGTTAATATTCAAGTTCTTATGATCAACGGTGTGCTGCAACCCTTGTGATCAGTAAAGGTCGTGCAGCGTTTTCTTACAAGTAATGTTGTCAAATTTGCAGCGTGCAATCACTGTATCTAGACCATGGTTTCTTCTCATGATCCCTTAATCAACGTGACGCGTATGCAATGCCGTGGTCTTGTTGCATCGACGCGCAATCGAGACATTGTTGATAAAAGTCACATAATTGCAATTCTAACTCCTTAGCTCTTGATTGCAGGGTTGGCATGAATCTCGTTCTTATCCACCATGTATCCTAAAGTTCTTATCTTGAGAATTCGAAATCCGTTTTTCGACATCTTATCACATAACTGTTCTTTCTCCAAGAGTTGCAAGACAAATTGCAGATGTCGCTCATGACCTTTCTTGTTCGTTGAGCATATAGTCAATAAATATAATCATGATCTATCCGGGTATGGCTTACACATTTGATTCATGAGGTCCATGAATACTGTCGATGCATGTGTTAAGCCAAATGGTACGACAAGGAACTCGTAATGCCCGAAGCGAGTCCTAAAGGTCGTTTTAGGGATATTTCCTTCTTGTATTCACAGTTGAGGACATCCTGTCCTTTAGTTGACCTTTGAGTGGTAACTATAACCTAACGGTTGGTCTGTTCATGTCATAAATCCTTGATATTCAATTCTCTGGAATTGATGCAAAGTGGAAGCTGTCAACTTTCTTCTTCTGTCCTTAACTAAGGGTGTCATGTACTTAATTCCCTCTGTCTAGTAGCTCTTGCAGTTATATCGGAGGCTCATGCTTCGCGGACTAAGCTAGTCGGTAAGGCGTCATCTTGTCACTGGTGCCGCTTCTGGCACGAGGTTCATCTTAAACTTCTCTTGTCGTTGTGGGGGGGGATATTCCTGGCAAGTCTTCAGGAAAAGCTTCTGGGAATTCCTCCACCACGGGGTTGTCTTCTAGTTCCAGCTCCTAGGTCTCCTTATCGGCAACATGAGCTAGGAAGGCTATGTAGTCTACTCGGAGGCGCTTTTGTGTCTCTTCGACCAATGAGAAATGTCGCAGACCCACGGTCTAGTACCCTTGCAACTATTGCAAGAAGGTTGTGCACTATAAATCTTTCATCATTCGCAAGAGGGATGCGACTGATTTTCCTTTTATCGAATGACTTCAACTCTATACTTGGATATCCAATCCATGCTGACTATCATATCATGGCTTCCTAAGTCAATGGTAACAGAAGGTTCCGGCCTTCTGAGTCCCCAAAATATAATCCTTAATTGCTTCGTCTGCTTAAACTAGCCTTCTATATGCCTATTTCTAAAGAATACGGGACGTTTGTTCTACTTGAAACTAGGCCAAGCAGTTTCTTAAGTTCGAAGCATGCAAGGTTAAAGTTGGTGCCAGTATTAATAAAAAATAGATACATAAGGTTGGTTAATAGGGAACGTACCCGTAACCGCATCTGGATCCTGTGGTGCTTCATGAGCTTCGATCATGAAGACCCTTCCTTGCTTGTTTCTTCCTAGGGCAATCTTTCCTAAAGTGCCCTGCTTCACCACATCTGTAGCAACCTGGTACTCTACCTTTATCTTTTCCGTCTGGATCCTTTGCCCAACAGGCATCCTTGCTGTGCCCTTCTTTTCCACACTTCCCGCACTTAGGCCTCAGACATTGACCTTCATGGTAAAAATTGCATTCCTCGCATCTCGGCTTATTCCCCAAGTATATCTTACCACCAGCCTTATTAGTGGTTCCATAAGCTTTCCTGCCATGCGGCAGGTTCACTTCCTTTCTTTTGTTAGCTTTAGAGCTTCCATAGCCGACTTGGGTGCCTATCTTTAGGTTTGAAGACTTCCTTTTCTTGTTGCCTGATGACTCCACATGAGTCTCTTTCTTGTTATCCTCAAATTCCGAAAATTTTCCCATGCGTAGAGCTTCTTCAGTAAGAGTGACACTCAAATCGATAGCCTCTGTGATGGTCGAGGGCTTTGAGGTAGTAACCATGCTCCTAATTTGAGGTGCAAGTCCCCAAATGAATCGCTCAATCCTCTTGAATTCCGGCTTGACTAAGTAGGGGACGACCCTAGACAAGTCGTGAAATCGCCGGACGTATTCAGGAATCTTCGGCCTGTCCATTTTCAAATTCCAGAACTCCACCTCAAGCTTCTGGATTTCAGCCCTAGAACATTATTTCTTCTCTATCATTTCCTTGAGCTCATCCCAGCTCAGTGCATAAGCAGCATCTGCACCAAGGGTCTGAACCTGAAGGTTCCACCAGGAGAGTGCGCCATCCAAAAACAACCCTGAGACAAAGGTAACACTCTGCTGGGGTGAACAGTTACTCATTCTTAGAACGGAGTCAGTACCCATTCTTAGAACGGAGTCAGTCTTTTCTGCCCAACGAACAAATGCAACAGCACCTCCTGTGCCATCAAAATTCAATGGCTTGCAGTCCAGGAACTGTTTATAGGTGCAGCCAGTTGGAGGGTTATTTCCGAAAGTGCCACCGCTGTGTTCGGAGCGGAGGGCTTCGTGTCGTGCAATTTCCTGTGAGATGCGTTCTTGAAGCTCGGCTTCTGTCCTTGGTAACGTACTGGTGTTTGTGTCACGTCTGGCCGGCATTCTCTTCTGTTAAAAGGTATGGGGTAGGTTAGACAACATTCCATAATTGTCTATGAGGTAAATATTACCATAAGTAAACAGGTAATCACCCAATATCACATGCATATGAAATCAACAATGTACGAGTGAGGAAACAATTACTGAGTTTTCATAAGGTAGTAGTGATTTTCCTCCTACGTTTGCTCTCTTTGGTCTTTAGCTTCACAAGACGGGTATACTTTCCCTGAGATAGGGGTTGTTTATGTAGGGGTGATAGAGAGTGTAACGTCACTGAATCATTCTGAATGTTATCCATCTTCACTTGCTTAAATATCGTTTCTCAAACGTCTCGTACACGAGTAGAAGTGTCAGACACGAAGTAGGCAAAGACAGGTTTCCTACTTTATAAAGTGCTAAGGCAATGGTCTATGTTTTGTTCTACCAGATGAAGGTGTGAACACCTATAGATTATTTTGGAGGGATGGTGATCATCAACCTGACCCGCAGAGTCCACCAGGATTTCCATGCACTACAAGTTGTTATTACGTGGGCCCCCGTAATAATAAATTATCTTGCACAGTTACCCCAATTTTATCTCGTCCAAGCAGATGATCAATCAAGGAGGGGACACTACTGTCCTTATACCTCTGTCATGGAAAGGACCATTGCGGTGGTCCACGCGCTAACACTCGTTATCGTTACGCGCGAATAGGCACGATGATTAAATGAAATAGGAATAAAGAGAATTCCTAGTAGTTGGAGGGGCACCTTCAAGATGAATACTTCATCTTCCTTTTCTGGTTAAGTGTGTCGTCAATCTCGCTTCACAAAAGCCGCAGGGATCTCGTCCCGCTGATTAAGAATTTGTTCAAGGTTGCCGCCTCTGCCTCGCCATCACTACCGTAGTCAGGCACCTTCACGATTGAGAGGGAAGAGCAGCCATCTCCTACGGAAGCTAGCTCAGAATCTTGTTTGGTAATCACTCCAGCCATGAGCTTTGCAATGAACGCGAGGCCGATAGCTTCATCGTGCGAGTAAGAAGAATAATAGAGTTCGGAGTCGAAGGTATCTTATTCACATCAACAATTATTCCGTACACTTATTCGTATATATATATCAGTAAACAAATATGTTACTTAGCATAAACAGGCAATCCGATGCATCATATCATATATAACTCTCGTTTATTATTTGGGGGGTCATTTTGTCTTTGGCAAGTCTAACTCGTGTAGACTATGCCTTAGTTGGCACTTTATCTTGAGGTATTCCCTACTAATGTCCTTGCCTTGTCTCTTCTTTGAAAAGTGTTTGACTCACGGATCTTGACGCTTACGTGAATGCAATGAAAAACCTTTTTGTAAAATGTTTTTGTGAGAGAACTCTAGTGATTGTAGTCTAGACTCGAGAAGGAATCCTAGTTCACTACAATCGAAGCTCTGATACCAAACTGTCACACCCTGACTTTTGCGGAATCATATGATGTGTGACTGGTTTAATATCATTGCATTCAATCGTAATAAACAACTACATGATCAAAACGATGTTCATCCATTCATAAAATTTGAGTATTACAAACACCGGTTATTTAAGTTTTAAAACACAACCTTCGACTAGGTTACAAACCAACAAAAGTGGATGGCATCTAAACTTGAAGTCTACTTCTAGTTACGACACCCGCGCCCAAGATCCATCCTGTCACCTGAAATACATGTAATTTTGGAAAACATCAACAAAAGTTGAGCGAGTTCATGCATTTTGTGTGAGTACTGTAATCTTGTAAATCTTTGAGAGACTCCTTTGTAAACAGGTATGAAAAGCGTGTATGAACATAAATGTTTTACAAGGACTTTAAGGCATGTGAGGACATAGGGAGCACTCGTAATAAGTAGGCTTCGATTTCCCTCGACTATGTCGAATTTCCCTTCGACTATGTCGAATTTCCATTCGACTATGTCAATTTACCTTGACTATGTCAATTTACCTTGACTATGTCAATTTCCCTTGACTATGTCGATTTCCCTCGACTGGGACACCGAAGCACTCAAGTGATCACATAAGGACCATGAGTGGGGCTCGGCCGTATCCGTTAGATCTAACCCTCGTCCCTAATTAAGTATTAATGGCATTTCAATATTTAGTCTATGCTCACATGATCTAGTATTTCATAGGCATTTCATACCGTTTAAGCATTCGTAACATGTATTTCACCCCTGAGAGTTATAAAACCGAAAACAGTTAAGAGAAAAGGGGGAGCATGAACTCACTGTTTTGCGTCTTCAGTACTCGTAACTCAAATCTCGTCAGCAAACACGACTACCTACAATGTGCTAGGGTCTACTAGACGAGCGGGCCGTGCCTTGCCTTAGTATTCATGTTTTGAGTTACATTTCCTTTATGTCTTTAACATTATCCAAAGTTATAATATTTCTCAAGTATTTATTTTCGTATTTCCTTCCCAAGGATGGGAGTATTTCATACATGTTTATTTGTATTCTCGTATTTGTAGTTTCCAAAATAATATATTTTCAAGTCTTACTTCAGAAAATATATTTAAACTTGTTTTGTCCCAAAAATAATGTATTTCAAGAAAATGTATATTTTTCTCAAAAATCATAACTAAATATTCTAAGAAAATATATTTTTACTTCCAAAAATAATATATTTTCTCTTTGCCGAAAATATGATATACTTTGTAATAATAATGAAAATCATATTTTCATTCCTTGTGTCCCAAAATAATGTTTACCAAAAACATATTTATAACGGTATTTTCCGGAATATTTTGTAAGTTACGTTCTTGCGTTTGATTTCACAATACTGAGTGTATAACTTATATATTTATTCCTTGTGATTTTTTGTATTATTTTGGATTGTAAATTCTTGGTATTTTGTTAAGTTATATTACTTTAATTCCTAAAATAACATAACTATTACACCAAGTATACAAATAATCACACACAATGTGTTATAAGTATAAATATATATTCTAAATGCATATTTATCCATTTTTGTTTATAAAAACCAACCTCCAATACTTGTATTTTTGTAACAAAATCTATGGCAAAGCTTATATTGAAAACCATAGTTAAAACTCACTTGTAAATACTTGTTTAGAAAATATTTTTCTAAGTGTTTGTATTTTTAGAAAATTTCGCCATAGTTTCCCCTAAAAAAGGAGGTGCCCATGCTTTTTAAGCATATCATTTTCTTTTCAAAAATCATCATAAGCAATCAACAATCATCCTTAAACAAATTTTACTTACCAAGTGCCAAAGCATTGCATTTTACATAATAGTCATGAACTTGAGTTTTCATAAAAACTTGTAGTAACTTGGTAGTAGACTTAGTTACCCCTTTAAAGTGTGTTTATTTCTTTAAAAATCTCATTCTTAAAATATTTGAGTGTTTACAACTTGTTAGATGTTTTTTTTCCAAAAATCATTCTGTTGAGTTTTTCTTGTAAACAATATATTCTTACCCTTGTTTCACTACTAGAAACATGGTTATTTTCTTTAAAATTATGTTCATGTAAATCTTGTGATTTAACTTGGTTTCTTTGGAAAACTATTTTAGAAACCATCCACTTACAAGACTTGTATTTTATTTAAATCACCATCATATGAAAATAACTTTTATTATTCAAGTTCATGAAAGACATAAAGCATGATGATCTTGATCTTTCACAAGATCACCATTTTAACTTACTAGATCATGTGTTTAATCACAATCTAGTGGGTTACTTATGATGTCTAGCATCATAATCTCTAATAATTAATCAACAAGAAGCAAACAATCATAAATCAACAAGATTTCATATGTTTATAAGCTTATGTTAGAGATTCATGAATATGTCTTTTAATGTTCATCTTGTTTAACATTGTTCATCACTTATTAACCAACTATATTTGAAAGATCAAGAGATCATAAGAGCCTTACTACTAGCACAAGGCTAGGGAAGAACCCTTGATGTGGATGATGACAAAAGTGATGGATAAAAGCAAATGATGAAGGTCCTTCAAGATCCGTTGCTTGCAACCTTCCTAAATAGGCTCGAGACACCTTAGATCACCCTTGGATAGTCTTGGAATGGATTAGAAAAATTGATGGAGGTGAGGGGGTGTTGGGTCGTAAGTTGAGGTGGATAGGGGTTGAAGATGGTATGTAAGAGAATGAAGGTCTTGTGGGTATAATATACTAGTTCAACAAAATCTTTTAAGATATTTAACCAAATCTAGTAAGATTAAGTGAATCAAATAAGATCTAGAGAAATCTTGCAAGATTTTGGAAGATCACACAAAATCTAGGTGGGGCCACACCTTCATAACCATGAACATGAGGGGGGGGGGGGGTAAATGTAAGTTTTGATGGTAAATGATGTTAATTAGTTGGAGGTTAAGTGTAAAGTCTAGTGTTTTAAGTGTATCATGCATTATATAGTATGTTAGAGTGTTCAGTGGTCATAACTAGCTCAGAAATAAATAAACAATGCTTCTAGTATAATTTTGGTGTTTCAGGTAATGTCCGGTTGTTCGGTTTAATGTGTCAAACTATTCCATTTAGTGTTCTTTATGTACCCTTTTGTAACGCTTTTAATCCCCGACACTTAGGAAAGCATTCAGGACCATTTAGTCATATTTTTGCATGTAATAAACTTGTTAAAATGCTGAGTTTTGCTGATTTATGCAGAATTCTGCACTTTGGGTGAGTTTTAGGCACTTCCCGACACTTAAACTATCACTTAGGAATGCAGTTTTGTGGTCCTTACTTCCCTACACACTATACTAGTGTAGAACTTGGTTTCTGACTCATACTGGGTCTCAAAACATTGTCTGTCTATGTACTGAACTTCGTCAGCATTTTAGTTTGTCTGATAATGGTGCCAATTCTGTTCTGTGCATTATTAGAACTATATCGTGTTGCATGTAGTAAGTCTTGCAACATGAAATGCCATTGTATGTATATAACAGTATTCAGAATTTCATTTGTCTTGTAAATTAGATCATGCACAGTTATTAAAGCACAGATTATTGTTCAATTAGTGTACGGAATGTACGGAAAAGTGACAGTTGTCACAACATTTATTTTTATTTTTTAGTTTTGTACAAATAGTCCTTGAATAATAATTCTTCACAAAATAGCCCATGGGAAGGTGAAATGAAAAGAATGTCCTTATGTGCAACGCCCATGACTGTATTTAACCAAAAAATCTGACTAAGCTAACATGCAGAATTTTGAAACGTTAATGACAAAACTCGTTAACTTTTACGACAAAAGACAACGTCTGCAAAAGGGTATTACCGTAAAGCACAAAACTTCTAGTTTTACTCTTAAAGAAAAGATAAAAGTGTATTTGAAATTTATACCACCACCTTCAGTTTGGCTGGCCGACTCCCTCTCTCCTCGTCTTCACGAGGGGCACTTTCTTTCTCTTCCCCTCTCCTAGATTTGTCCTATTATGGGTGTCCAATTCCAGATTGTATGATATCTCAATTCGTTTTATATAAAATATTATCAATATACTTTTTATAAACATTATTAATATTTAATACTACTTGAAGAAAATAAAATGGCAAAATATGCTATACCAAAACGGAAAACCCATTTTAATCTATATTCATCATGCATCCAACTAACTCCATTTGATCACATCTACTTTAAATAAATTATCTAAAGTTATTAAAAATTTGATAGTTTAAGTCAAAGTGAAGGTCAAATTTTCTTTCATTTTGTTGAATTGCTGACTTGGTGGGAATCTGTATCTCAATTATTCATTAGTAGAGATGTGCTTTAATTGAATATCATTATTAGCTTTCCCACTTAACTAACATGTGAACTTATTATTTTTTTTTTATTAATCCATCGTTAACTAAACAATTATTTCATTTGATTTACTTAAATGTTAGTGGATCTTTTTCTTTTTTAACAATACATATTTATTTTATTAGTGTAAGACGATTAACATGTAACTAGTAAAAAAAGATGGCCCAAAGTCAACTAACTATGTACATTTAACATTTTAGACGAATTGTTCGCCGATAAAAAGACGATTGGTTAATGATAAATAATCAACATGGGGATTTAGGTTCTTTGATGCTTAAGTGAGAGTAGTCAACATTTTCTACTTTTTGAGAGGTCTCCATCAGAGTAAAAAAAAAAAAATTACAAGTGTACAAATATTGGTTGACGTAAAAGTCGTATATTATAATTTAATTTTTTTCTTTAAATATGCATGTTTTTTTTCGTTCTTAAAGAAAGTCACAATATGAAATTATGGATTTATAAATTCACCAGTAGTGATTATATACAATTCCTAAAGTGGCAGATCCAACTTTGGATAAAGCTTTACCCAAGTTTTAAGTTTCGCGGGCGTTGCTAGCCTCATCCTTGTCCAGTACATGCTTCGAGCGGGGAGCTAGTTAATGTCCGGACCGCGTCTCCCTTTTGATAATGCTCAAGGAAGCTTAGACAACCAGGGAGTAGTTCTGACCGGATACAAGTTGCCGTACTTATATTTAGACTGGTTATAAGGTCTTTTCTAAAAATATAAGGGATCTTTTTTCATCTCATGAATCACTACTGGTGAATTTATAGGTGAATTTATAAATTTAAATTCTTTTCTCTAAATATTATATCTTGACTCTTAAACTAAATAATTATGCATAGACGAATAATATTATAGAGGGAAGTTCATTTGAGAAGAAAAAGAATAAAGGATATAATTTTAAAACATTAATTTGGTTTGTTTTCCTTATCTCATTTATTATTATGTCTGGATAATTAATTAGTTATAAAGATTATCATCTTTCACACTAAATTTTTTACATATACACGTCAAAAGTTATCTTACACATTTTGAAGTTTATCCTATATATATTGAAATTTATCCTACACAACTCGTAATTTATCCTACATTATTACATTTTTTTTTTGAAAAAAAAATGATTGTTTTAGTGATTTTAATTAAATTCTTTCGATCAAGAGCATTTGAAAGATTTGAAATTATTTAAATACACTTTTGTAAAAGTATGCAAATTTAATTTTGAGTAAACTGTCATTTTGATCCCTGAGGTTTGTTTACTTTTGTCACTTTAGTACAAAACTCGAATCTTTTGAATCTGGGTCCCTGTGGTTTCAGTTTTGTTGCCATTTTGGTCCAAAAGTAAAATCAGCTCAAATTTCTCAAATAAAATCCTGGTATTTTGTCCTTTTCCTCAGGGGCACAATGGTCATTATAAGTTTTATTATAACAAATTATTAATTAAAATAATAAAATTAAATAATGTTCTTTCACCTTATAAAAGCAGAGACTTCCTAAACATCATCTTCTCTAACTAGGGGTGTGCAATAACCGAACCGTTAACCGAAACCGAACCGAAAACCGACAAAATCGAACCGAAATTAACCGAAAGTCGGTTAACGGATATTTTTTTTACCATCGGTTAACCGAAATTAACCGAACCCAACCGAATCATTATTTTTTTTATATATTTCTAGTTTTTATACCTCTATTTCATGTATTTCATGTTTTATACTTTCATTTCATGTAATAATACCTCTATTTCATTTATTTATGCCTTCATTTCATTTATCTATACCTTTATTTCATTTATTTATACCTCTATTTTTATGTATTTAAACATCTATTAATGCATTTATACCTCCATTTCATTTATTTATACATCTATTTCATGTATTTATACATCTATTTCATGTATTTATACCTCCATTACATGTATTTCTAAGCAAAAAAAATTAGCCCTTGTTTGAATTGGTTATTAACCGAACCGAACCGAAAACCGACAAATTAACCGAATTAACCGAACCGATTAACCGATGACTTCGGTTACGGTTACGGATAATGCTAATAACCGAACCGAACCGAACCGAACCGTGCACACCCCTATCTCTAACCCCAAACCCTAATCCAGCGTCTTCTACAACCCTCATTCTCATGCATTGATTATAGTTCTTGAATCAATCGAAAGGGCCTCATGAGTCGCAATTGATGATTTTGCAGTTTAATTCGTCAATCGAAACGCCGAGAAACCGCTGGCAATATTGGATATCCCGATTTATTGGAGGTGCACAAATAACTGGGGAGCACATGAACATTCTTATTTTCATTCTACGTTGCCCTACCACCGGAATCAAGTCCTGTCACCGCCACCGGTGATCGACCTTTTACTCTGCCTCACCGACAGTCACCTAAGAAGAAAAGCAAGTAAGAATCTATCTCATGTTTTCTCATCTCAATTCCAGAATTTGAAGTGACCACCACCTGATCCAATAGATGTACTGAAAGGTCATAGCGCTTCTGTTATGGATGTTTGTTTTCACCCTTCTTAGAATTTGGTGTTACGAGGGTAAATATGTTAATCGTTTGAAGTATGTTCTCATGATGCCAACTGGTATGTGATTTGATTGGGGGTTTCCTGCAGGTTTGGATTTGGAGAAGATGATGTTTTGGGGAAATCTCTGCTTTTATAAGGTGAAAGAACATTATTTAATTTTATTAATTTAATTAATAATTTGTTATAATAAAATTTATAAGGACCATTTTATCCATAAGGAAAAGGACAAAATACTAGGATTTTATTTGAGAAATCTGAGCTGATTTTACTTTTGGATTAAAATGACAATAAACTGAAACCACATGAATCCAGATTTAAAAAATTTGAATTTTGAACTAAAGTAACCAAACCTTACAGACCAAAATGACAGTTGGGAGAATACACAAAGTTTGATATGAATTTAAAAGGAAAAAAAGAAAAAAAAAACTAAACTGTTCAACATTAATACAGTTAGCGTGTTTAGAAAAAAAAAACTAAACTGTTCAACATCAATACAGTTAGCGTGTTTAAAAAGCTACAATTGGGTATTTCTTTATTTCCGTGCTATATAACAAACAAGTGATATGATTGAAAAGACGACATAAATTATCATTTTTATATAATTCATATGTCCTTGTGTTGATGAATCTCCTTGTTGTCCAACCAAGAAGCCGAAACTCACGGTTTGATCAAACCTTTTGGTTTTATTATGACAAATATTTCTATAAGAGTACTTTCGACCCAACTACGAGTGGTTACAGGCCGCCAGTCTAAGGGGCAACGAAGTCGTTTCGGGAAGCGGATGCGGGGAGTGGGGTTGCCGCATGGGAAAGGGGTGCCGGCCAGTGGCGGACCTAGAAAAAATTTTCATGGGGTGCGGATAAGGGGTTTAACCAAAATTTCAAGGGTTCAAGGGGTGCGGATAAGGGGTTTAACCAAATTTTCAAGGGGTGCGGGGAGAATTTTACCTTATAAAATACACTAAAAATTTTTTTTCAGGGGGTGCGCCCGCCCACCCTGGCCTCTTACTAGGTCCGCCCATGGTGCCGGCTTCTTACTAGGTCCGCCCATGGTGCCGGCTTCAAATCGGTGAGTGGGAAATGATGTTTGCGGTGAGTATACACCGAAGCGGGAAGATGAGGGAAGGAGGAGAGAGAGAGAGTTTAATGGTGGGTCTCAATCTCTTTTAACCAATCACATTTTTTTTTAAATTTTATACCACTCTTCATGTGTTTGACCATTGCTGGTGATTGAGTGCAAAATGGGGAGTGAAATGGGGATTTGACATGACATGATATTATTGGCTAGAGAATAATTCAAACACCCTAAAGTGATTGAACGACTCCCTCCACCCTAATGTGCTAAAGAGAGGGAAGGGAAACAATGACAGAACTAGAACATTAACTCATGGGTATCAAAAAAAAATCATCGTGCAATCATACAATATTAAAAAAACGACAATAAATAAATAAGGTAAAACAAAACCTAATGGATTTGTCCTCTTCTTTTTTTCATAGTTTAAAATCGTTCCATCACATCGTCGTCTTTTACTTCATGTAAAAAATCCTTTTCGACCGCACAAACCATAGCATTGTTTAAAATTTTGGGCCCATTCGATTGCGTAAATCCGTGTTGACAAGCTTCTATTTCGAAAAACATCTTTCAACGGTTGTGGTTGCAATCGGTAAAAGCAAAGCTAGCTTCAATACCCGATAAACTAAAGGACAAGAACTATGCGTTCTCGTTTCAACCATAACACGCGCAAGATCACTTATTTCATTCAAGTTAACAAAATTATCATCATCGCTTATAGTGTGACGAAATGACTCAATATCACCCAAAAGAGTCCATATTTCTTGTGTAGTAAAATCATCCGGGTACATCTTAGCAAACGTCAATATCTTCGATGGGTCCAATTTAGAAAAACTGTTACAAGGATTTAAACCCTTCATATTTTTTATCAAACTAGTTGTTACCTCACTAAATCGATTTCCTAATTTTTTTATCAAACTAGTTGTTACCTCACTAAATCGATTTCCTAATTTTTATCAAACTAGTTGTTACCTCACTAAACTAAAATTAGAAAAGTATAAACATACAAAATTACCAAGAATACAACTAATCAAACAACTCAAAAACTCAAGAAGAAAAGAAATAAAGAATACTCACAATATGTGTGTAAGATTTGCGGATGATCAGCGATTTGCGGATGATCAACTCAGTTTGCGGATGAATGGATCTTCACTCTTCAGTTTGCGGATCTTCAGTAGTTCAGTTTGCGGATGAATGAATGGATGTTTGGTATCCTTCAGTGGCGCGACGTTTGATCATTCGATTTTGGGCTAACATATAACATTATAACTGGTTTAGGCTAATATATAACATTATAACCGGTCTTTAATAACAATTGGTTGGGCTTATTATTTACAATCTTCATTATTGAATGTAAATACTTCATAACTGGGCTTTAATAACAATTGGTTGGGCCATATAAACTGATTCGAGCTTATTATTTACAACTGCAATTTGGGCTTAAATTTTTTTTAGGGGTGT
>JARYGA010022340.1:0-27902 GCA_030545235.1 Helianthus tuberosus | reverse complement strand
GGGTCGTAAGCACTTATGTAAGGTTTCATTTAGTATGTAGGCTTTGTTAAACCATATTATACGAGTCTCCACACTCGTTTGGTTTACGAACCCTCATTCTATCCGATCTTCCGATTTAGGTCCGGTTTATTAACATAGTTACCTATATTAGGTGCCATTTGATATCCGTGATCTCTAGCATTGTTTGGTTGTTACTCAAGGACTACTAAGCAATCTCAAGTGAGTACATAGACCCCTCTTTTACTGTTTTCCAAACTTTTTTGGGGTGAAACACATGTGCCTACTTGTTACATTCATGCTTTCCCGTTTTCACATCATATACCTGCTATGTTCGTTAGTACATTATAGTACATGATTTCATTACATTTTATGCTATGTATGTCCATTGTGTGCATACTTAGTACATCGTTTTACATTACATTTTATGCTATGTAGGCCCATTAGTTCATACTTAGTACATCGTTTTACATTACATTTTATGCTATGTATGTCCATTGTGTGCATACTTAGTACATCGTTTTACATTACATTTTTGAACCGTTTATAACAATTTGACTATGTGAACCGTTTATAACTATTTGACTATGTGAACCGTTTGTATCTGTAAACCGTTTGAATCTGTGAACCGTTTGTATCTGTGAACCGTTTGTATCTGTGAACCGTATGAACCGTATTTGACCATACATAAACATTTCTACAATTGTTAAACATTACTTTGGTGGTTTGGTTTGATTAAGTGATTAAGTAACGATGCGTGTGTAATATGATACAAGCGTGGTGGATACGCCGCTGGTACTTCCTATATATAAGTGTTTGTATGGTATTACATATCGTAGCGTTATTTAAATCATTTCAGTTTGAGATATATAACATTTTATACAAATAACATACTTTTTACAATACATTGTTTTACAAGCAACTTATCTTATACAAACTCATTTTACAATGGTTATTCATTTAACCATACATTATTCTCTTATTTATACATATCATCTGATCTTATCGTTTTTCAAATGATTTACAAAACAAAGCAAATTACAAGGTTCATGACTAAACATTTTCTCAAACATAAGTCATGAAACCTATTTTCACAAAACCTATGTATCTCACAGGCATTTTTATGCTGACGTACCTATTTTCACATGTGTTTTTCAGGAGCTGTTGCATAAGATGATCAAGATACACATAGGCAGACTTGGGCTTTAGTGACAATAAAAGATGCAAGACTAGTTAATTATGTTGTATTTCTTGTTTGTTAAGACATTGTAACACTTTTAATCAATAAAACGAAACTTCAATTACCATGGATTTGAAACAATTAATTCTGTTACAACACTCCCCGACATTTCCGCCACGTTTTGTATGTTCTACGTGGTCGGGTGTGACAGAAAAGATGGTATCAGAGCCAATGGTTATAGGGAATTAGGTTATTAGTAATGCTTTGACCTAGTCTATAACCTTCTTAGGACCCTAACGCGAGTTTACTTGTGTTTAGTCATAAAACAATACCGTCACCTATCCTTAGGCGACTACCACAACAAGAACATAAATTTCAAAATCACTTCGAAAACTAATCATCTGTTCTAGGATGATTGATTACTAGGTTTTGAACCCTCTATTGTAAGGTTTTGAACCCTCTGTTATATGGTTTTGAACCCCTTTGAGTTTTCAAAATCTCGTCAAGGTTCTGGGTTTTAAATAATGTGAACACGTGCAAACTGGAAGGGTGAATGCCTGTATCCTGAGTTTTCTGTCTAGGCAAGCACTTCGTATACATCTCATCAGACGCGAGACCAGTTATGCTTACCTGGGAATTCTTGGGATGAGTGTTCACTTATAGGCGAGCATGTCTTCGCGATACATTATTTTTGACCCATTTACTTTGATTAGTCACTGTGTGTCGTTTGTTGCTTTGTAGTAACAAACAAATGACCACTATCCTTGCTTTCATCAGATTTGTTTCATCTCATTCTTTTCGTCTAATTCTCTCACTCGTTTCCTTTCATATTTCCTCTTTTAGAATGCCTCCTCGACGCGAGAACCAGATAGCGACTGCCGAACTGGCAGAAATTATTGCACAGCAAATGGCTGCTCAATTCCCAAACCTCTTTGCTCAATGGAATCAAGCCAACAACAACAACAATGGTCCATGCAATTTCAAGAGTTTTAACTCGGCGAAACCACTCAAGTTTAGTGGTTCTGAGGGAGCGACTAGGCTTCTTCAATGGTTCGAGAGCATTGAGAATACTTTCCGCCACGTGCAGTGTCCTGACAATCGCAAGGTCGAGTTTGCTTCGAGTATGTTCCAGAAGAGAGCCCTTACGTGGTGGAACGGGGTTATGAGAGATCGTGGGGCAGAAGTTGCTCTAGCACAGACATGGGCTGAACTGAGGACCCTTATGATGAAGGAATTATGTCCTCGTCACGAGATCAGGGCCTTGGAAAGGGAATTCGACAATCTTGAGCAAGACAGCGGTGAGCATCGAGCCTACACGGACCGTTATGAGGAGTTGAGTCTGTTATGCCCAAACATGGTCACGCCTTTGGATAAGGCAATAGAAAAGTACATTGATGGCCTCCCTGACTCAATACAAGACATTGTGACTGGCAGCAACCCTACTACAGTTAGACAGGCCATTGAGCTATCTGCAACCTTGACTGAATCAAAGATCAGGAAAGGTAAACTTTTCCGCAAAGGTGACAAGAAGCCGGTCGAGGAATCGAAACCAATCGAGGAATCAAAGACCATGGATAAACAGACTGGATCCCCTAAGAAGTCAAAGAAGCGAAAGACTTCTCAGAACTTCGCCATGGTTACTCACAATGATCAAGCCGTCCCCAACCAACCAGCTCAACCCCCTGCTAGGAAGCCATACAATGGAACTGCACCCTTGTGCAACCAATGTAGCCTCCATCATCATGCCAATGTAAAGTGCCACAAATGCCAAACTTGTGGGCTTATAGGCCATACAGCTAGAGTCTGCCCAGCTGCAGCTGCACCAAACCAAGCTGGCCACAACCCCGCTCAAGGTCGTTTTCTACCAGGTTCTTGTTTCAACTGTGGCGAGATGGGTCATTTCCAAAGAAATTGCCCAAAGCTTGCTAATGCAAATCCGGCACAAGGATGAGCATCTGACCAACCAGAAGACAACATCGTTTAGAAATAATTACGTCTTATGTATTATTTTCTTTTGTTGTCAAGGTCCATGAAACAGTTGTTATCATTGTTTATAAATAAATCTTTATTTACATTTCAATATGTTTATGTGATTGCATGTATAAACATATCCTCTACAATACCAACAATCAAGGAACCGTATTCCTTGAAGAACAAACTACCCCCAAAATTTTCCCATTCTATGATCTCTTGCGTTTCCACAAAATTCCTAACTACCCGTTTATTCTAAGGAAAACGAAGTACAAGGCGCAAGTTACAACACTGGACGAATACCCAAAGTATCACTATAAATCCTTAATAGGGTACCTAAGGGTATTTCCGTAAATCCTAAAATTTGTTGTGCTCCCAAATTCGAATATTACTTTTCTTTGAAAACAAAATTGAATTTTTTTGGGAAATCTTCCTATCTTTTCAGATAGATCCCAGAGGACATTGTAGCCCGTCGACTGCTTTCCATATCCGTTCTCAATCGCTAACAAATTAATAACAAATTAATAACCAAGTTAAACAACTATGTGATTATGTGCTTATGAACATTACAAGACAAACTGTGCGGACTGTGCAAGGAATTACGTAATTATGGATGCATACATAATTATGAAATTTAGTGCACAGAAACCACAACGAGCTTTGCCATGTGCCTAGAAGTTAACTCTATTCATTTCCGTTTCTGAGGAAGCACCCGTTGAAAATGACTCCGTTAGTGCATTTTCGTTTCTGAAGATTTGTCCGTTGAGAAAATGAATATCCGTTTGATTATCTCTTTCATTTCCATTTCTGATGAAGCAACCGTTGAAAATGACTCCGTTAGTTCATTTTTCATTTCTGAAGATTGTCCGTTGAGGAAATGAATATCCGTTTGTTTCTCCTTTTCATTTCCATTTCTGAAGAAGCACCCGTTGAAAATGACTCCGTTAGTTCATTTTTCATTTCTGAAGATTGTCCGTTGAGGAAATGAATATCCGTTTGTCTATCCTTTTCATTTCCATTTCTAAGGAAGCACCCGTTGAAAATGACTCCGTTAGTGCATTTTCGTTTCTGAAGATTTGTCCGTTGAGGAAATGAATATCCGTTTGATTATCTTTTTCATTTCCATTTCTGATGAAGCAACCGTTGAAAATGACTCCGTTAGTTCATTTTTCGTTTCTGAAGATTGTCCGTTGAGGAAATGAATATCCGTTTGTTTCTCCTTTTCATTTCCATTTCTGAAGAAGCACCCGTTGAAAATGACTCCGTTAGTTCATTTTTCGTTTCTGAAGATTGTCCGTTGAGGAAATGAATATCCGTTTGTCGATCCTTTTCATTTCCATTTCTGAGGAAGCGCCCGTTGAAAATGACTCCGTTTGTTCATTTTCGTTTCTGAAGATTTGTCCGTTCAGGAAATGAATATCCGTTTGTTTCTCCTTTTAATTTCCATTTCTGATGAAGCACCTGTTGAAAATGACTCCGTAAGTTCATTTTACGTTTCTGAAGATTTCCCGTTGAGGAAATGAATCCCCGTTTGTTTACTCCTTCATTTCCGCTTCTGAAGAATACTCGTTGAGGAAAATGACTCCGTTTGTTCATTTTCGTTCTGAAGAATGTCCGTTAAGGAAATGACAGGATTATGCCTTACATATCTCTGGTGGTTATTTGACACAAAGTCACAAATAGACTCCTACGAATAAATTTCGGGACGAAATTTCCTAAAGTAGGGGAGACTGTGACACCTGTGTCACTTCAACCATCAAACAAATACCAATCCAATGAAATATTGTATTTCATACTTGGGATTTGTAAAAATATGTGTATCGTTTGCACATATCAAGTCTTGTTCGATTTCAAGCTCTAAATCGCTTTGTGGAAGGTTATACGCGCACTGATGCGTAAATATAACCAGTTTAATGCAACGAACACTCCGGAATAGTGAAATAGGCTTAACATACCTTAAATAACCTTTACATAACTTAGAAATAAGTTTTGAAGGCTTTGGTATGGCAAAATCAAGTTAAATCGCTTACAGGGACTAAATTTGACAAACTGCGAAAGTATGCCAATTTGAACTGTAACGAACATTCCGGAACATGACCATAAGTTAAACACACCTTAAATATCCTTCACATAGCTTAGAAATAGGCTTTTAGGGGTTCGGTGTGCTAAAATAAACTTTTGGGTCATTCAGGGACTAAAAGTGTCAAAAAGTGCACAAGTTTGCACTTTCGCGCATAACTTACGTTCTGAATACATCCGGACATCCAAAAATTTATGTAAGCACTAAAATATTTTATTTTAGTGTTTTGCATAAGAAAAATCCATTCGTCGCGTCATTTGGATCGTTTTTCGCGCTTATGCGCATTCCGTCGTAATTAAGCGAACATCGCGTTCGTACGGCCAAACGAACCGACATCCGGCATATTTTTGAGCATGTTTCATGTCCACAATGTTTAGGCATCATTTTAGGGCCTTAAAGTTGGCTTTACGGGCCTTAGAAGTGTCGGAAATGGCCTTAAACACATGTAGGGACTGAAACTGTCAAAATGGAAACATGTTTGCTGATCAGAAGTCCCACGCGGCCCGCCTGAGATTCTACACATGCTAAAGCGGGCCGCGTCCGACTCTCTGATCAAATAATATCGAACAGTCAGCAGTTTCCAGCTGTTTGATCCTCACCCACACATTCTCAACGGCACATTCAGCTCATTTAGACCCATTTTTAGTCACCACAACTTGCCAACACATGTACGGGTAGGATTCGAGCACGGTTTCCATGAAACGATCTTAACGGTTCTCCGAATACTATAAATACCCCATCACCCCAACTTCAAAAATCACTAGAATCTGATCTAAGTGACTCTAAGTTGGAACCATTGTTTCATACCTGAGTTATTGTGATCTAGATTAGCATTCAGGGACCCTTCGTAAGTATTCTTTCATTCTTTTATTGCTTTTCGAGTCTGAAAGTCAAACTTTGTTTGACTTTCTACGTTGACCAGTTATGGTCAATGCGAAGTTCGTTTGAACTTCGCAACGTGAGTGTAATCACGTTGGTTATAGTCCCTTGGGACTATGCCTACTGATTACCACGTTGTCTAGGGTCGTAAGGGTAAGCGATCTGATAAATCGCTTATACCTTCGAACCCGACCCATTTGGTCGATCATTAGGATCCGACCAATTACATTAGGTGACCATAGTAGGTAGGGAATAACCTTCCGAGGTTATACCCTATGGTCACATCGTTAAGTAGTTGTATGATAAGTAGTTTATATGCCTTAGGTAAATTACCAGAATACCCTTTTCATGTATAATTGGTAATTAAGCATATGTAACCTAAACTTTTGTCACATAACTGATTATGTAACATGTTTAGGCATATAACACTTGTCATAGGACTAGTTAGACGTTCCGAACGCGTTTCACGCGAACGACGCGTTAAAGTAGCATAAGCTACCTAAACGAGTCGTAATGGGTCGTAAGCACTTATGTAAGGTTTCATTTAGTATGTAGGCTTTGTTAAACCATATTATACGAGTCTCCACACGCGTTTGGTTTACGAACCCTCATTCTATCCGATCTTCCGATTTAGGTCCGGTTTATTAACATAGTTACCTATATTAGGTGCCATTTGATATCCGTGATCTCTAGCATTGTTTGGTTGTTACTCAAGGACTACTAAGCAATCTCAAGTGAGTACATAGACCCCTCTTTTACTGTTTTCCAAACTGTTTTGGGGTGAAACACATGTGCCTACTTGTTACATTCATGCTTTCCCGTTTTCACATCATATACCTGCTATGTTCGTTAGTACATTATAGTACATGATTTCATTACATTTTATGCTATGTATGTCCATTGTGTGCATACTTAGTACATCGTTTTACATTACATTTTATGCTATGTAGGCCCATTAGTTCATACTTAGTACATCGTTTTACATTACATTTTATGCTATGTATGTCCATTGTGTGCATACTTAGTACATCGTTTTACATTACATTTTTGAACCGTTTATAACAATTTGACTATGTGAACCGTTTATAACTATTTGACTATGTGAACCGTTGTAAACATTTGACTATGTGAACCGTTTGTATCTGTAAACCGTTTGTATCTGTGAACCGTTTGTATCTGTGAACCGTTTGTATCTGTGAACCGTTTGTATCTGTGAACCGTTTGTATCTGTGAACCGTGTGAACCGTATTTGACCATACATAAACATTTCTACAATTGTTAAACATTACTTTGGTGGTTTGGTTTGATTAAGTGATTAAGTAACGATGCGTGTGTAATATGATACAAGCATGGTGGATACGCCGCTGGTACTTCCTATATATAAGTGTTTGTATGGTATTACATATCGTAGCGTTATTTAAATCATTTCATTTTGAGACATATAACATTTTATACAAATAACATACTTTTTACAATACATTGTTTTACAAGCAACTTATCTTATACAAACTCATTTTACAATGGTTATTCATTTAACCATACATTATTCTCTTATTTATACATATCATCTGATCTTATCGTTTTTCAAATGATTTACAAAACAAAGCAAATTACAAGGTTCATGACTAAACATTTTCTCAAACATAAGTCATGAAACCTATTTTCACAAAACCTATGTATCTCATAGGCATTTTTATGCTGACGTACCTATTTTCACATGTGTTTTTCAGGAGCTGTTGCATAAGATGATCAAGATACACATAGGCAGACTTGGGCTTTAGTGACATTAAAAGATGCAAGACTAGTTAATTATGTTGTATTTCTTGTTTGTTAAGACATTGTAACACTTTTAATCAATAAAACGAAACTTCAATTACCATGGATTTGAAACAATTAATTTTGTTACAACACTCACCGACATTTCCGCCACGTTTTGTATGTTCTACGTGGTCGGGGTGTGACAACATGTATGACTTACAGATTCTGATGATACCTTTACCTCTGCTGTAAGTCCATTCACATCATTCAAACCCTTTGACACTTCTGCACCCGTCTTTTCAGCATTCTTCTCATCTGCTTTCTTCTTCTCTTCTATCTCAGCAGCTTCATCTGCAATCTTCACAGCTGCATGCTCAGCTACCAATGCTTGATCACAAGTAGTTACTTTTGAAGAGATTTGATAACGTTTTTCCAAAGCTTCCCACAGATCTCTAGAATTCCCATAGTTCTTGAAGGTATGCTTAATGCCCTCAGGTAAGGATTTCTTGATCACTGCTAAAGCTCTCTTCTCAGCATCAACCAACTGTTTCTCAGATTCATCCATCTTCTCATAAGAAATCACCTTAACTCTTCCTTCAACACGACGTGTAGGAGAAACATATCCATCAATCATACAACACCACATTCTGAAATCCACACTCTTCATAAACAACTCAAACTTCTCTTTCCAGTCATCATATTCTTTAACCTTTGTAAGCTTTGGCCAATTGTTAACAGGCTCACTGACTTTATCCATTTCAACCATCACGCAGCGTAAAAAATTTATATGGATTTTGGTAACCTGTGTCACAATCCAAATCTAACTTCTGTACTGGTCCTTGTCGAGTCTTTACCGTAAGCGAACTGATGAAACCGTACAAATTTTGTCCGAAATCAGTTTTTACCAAATTATACCGTTAGATTCGTCTCGAGATTACGATTCCAATGATATATAATGTCGAAAACCTTTTTCGGGATTTTCCAGTTTTTTTTTTTGTCCTAAAAATCCAAGGATTCCAACGGTGCGAACGGTTTCCTGAGATTAGTTACGGATGATTTCCTAAACGCGAAACTGTGAAATTTTTCTTACGCAAGCCTAGAAAAATTCCACCTCTCGTCCGAAATGGTTCTAAGTCCGAAATGGTTATCAGGAATAGTTATTTGTCCGAAGTGAACACCCTCTGATCCGAAATGGACTAATCTTATCCGAAATGGACTAATCTTATCCGAAATGAAGCTGTATGATCCGAAATCAACACCCTTCAATCCGAAATGATCCGAAATGCAACTAATCTGGTCCGAAATTCAACAGTCAGATCCGAAATGGTTGAATTCTGGTCCGAAATGCAACCTGTTATATCCGAGATGATCTGAAATCAACTGTTCCTGGTCCGAAATGCTTGATTTTAATCCAAAATGCAATTCTGATGATTCGAAATGCAGTGCAGATGATCTGAAATGCAAGCAGAAGATCCGAAATGCTTGATTTCTGGTCCGAAATTGATCCGAAATCCTTGATTTCTATCAGAAATGGTCCGAAATCCAAGCAGTTTATCCGAAATCACTAGCATAAGACGAACACAGCCTCCAAAAACGTCCAAAAACACCGATTTTCTGTAGAAAACAATTCTGAACCAAGCCAATCTAGAGCCTAACGCTCTGATACCAATTGTAGGTCCCGTGAGCCGTATGGATAGTAACAGAATCGTCGATCTAACCTAGAATGCGGAATCCTCTAGATCAGATTTCACAGAAAACGTGTAGAAACGGAATCACGAACACGATACACTTTCAATCCGGTCTTCTATTGATTATCCACCTCGAAGTTTACAATCAATTCAAGACCCACTAGAAATCTCCTAGCCACTCTCTATAGATTTCTCCAGCTCTCTCTCAATTCCTCTAAGTGTGTAACCTAAACCCTTATGCCAAGCCTTGTTTATATAGGACAAGGTTTGCACATGGGCTTTGGTCTGGGCTAGGCCATTCTCCAAGCCCATTACACTAATTAACTCCCTAACCAATCATGCTATGCCCAATACAAAATATCCAAAGACTAAATAAACAAACTATTAAGCTGTTGTCACAAATATGCACCAACACTTAAAATTGGCTCGAACATTGTTGACAGGAGCTTGACAGTGGCGTAGGACCACTTCGGCATATGGTGGCTACATGCCCAAATCGACTGCAATTGATGTAATAGCGGCATGCGATGTTGGCTAGGTGATGGTAATGGCAGGTATTAGACTTGGGATGAGTCCCAGTGTATGGCTTTCTGGTGGGTTCTTGTGGGGGATTTGAGCTAGCAACAGGTGTGATAGCATTTCAACTCTGGCTTTTAAACTTGCATTTCTTGCCATTGTTGTTACGCGGCTGAGTTTTGAGTTCTTTGGGTTCGGTGGTGACTTGGTTAATAGTTTTGGTGGTGTTAGAGGTTGTGGTTTGTTTGTCTCTCACCCGATTTCTGTTGAGGCTAGCAGCTTGGCGGTAGACTAACTCTATGGTGTCGGGTCTTATGGCTTCAATGGTATCACAGATGGCAGAGGGAAGGCCTTGCAGGTATTTCCTAATCGCACTCTCAGGCATTGAGACTAGGTGGGGTACAATGATGCTCAACTGCTTGAAGCGAGTGGTGTAACCAAGGTTATCATCACTCACCTGCTTGAGGTGCCAGAATTCCTCCTCGAGTTTCTATTGTTCTTGCGGAGGACAGAATTCTATCATCATCAATTTCTTAACCTTGGCCAAAATTGGATCGGATGTTGCGCTTGTTTGTCCACCAGTCGAGAGCTCTCGCCTAGAAGACGTCGGTCGCGCTTTAGGTTTTCAGGTGTTCAGGACACTCACTATTGATGAATGTCACTTCAATGTTATCGAACCACTCGAGCATCTTAGTAACAACATCATTGCCGGTGAATGTATGTCGGTTGCAAGCAGCGAAGTGCTTGTAGTTGAACGTGACTGGCTTAGGTTGGTCGACTTTGGAATTGATAGAGGAGTTAGGGGTATTGGCTGAGGTAACTTTGCTTATGATGTCAGGTAATGCTTGAGCCATCTGCTTGGCCATGAACGCAAGCATCTTCTTGTTGGAGCTCGACTTGGAACCTCTCTTTGAGTTGGAGAAACAGCTGGAAGATCTCTAAAAGATTGAAACAAAGGAAAGGATGAGACTTGATCATAACGTTTTTGAAAAGTTAGTTTGCATAATTTATCATGTAATATGTCACGCAACACATAAGTTTCAAGTAGTTCACATAAGCATATCAAGAATTCATGTTGTAATACCACAAATATTGGCGTAAAGAGTATAAATTTAATTTGTTCACGAAAGATTATTATTTTTTGGGATTACGAGGGAAAGTGTGATTCGTGTCTTCAATATTAAAATGAAAAGTGTATCAAATGTAAAACACACTAAAACTGATAAGGCATAAAAGAGATTCAATGTAAAACATTGAATGTCTTGGAACAAGGCTAAGACTTTTCCAAAGTGGTCAAAAATCCTTTTGAGTTAGGGAAACATGCTTTGGCCTAATAGTGTAACATCCGTCAAAAACGGATACCAAAAATCCGACCCGTTTTGAAATTCGGATCCTAAACCTTGAACCTCGAATTTTTTTTTTCGCAAAATAAATAAATTGTTGAAAGATATTTTTTTTTCTTTTAAATTTAATTTGCTATCAAGATAGTTATCTAATTTTTTTTTTTAATTAAACAATTCATTGATATTTATTTAGTTGAAGTAATTAAATAATTTATCTAATATTTCAAAAGTCTAATAATAACAACAATAAAAATAAATAATCTAGTTAAACTTAGTTAGTCTTGTTAGGATTCAAGTTAGTTAACCTAGTTAGTATAATTTAACCAAGTTAGTCAATTAGTAAAGTTAAAGGGGTTTGTTTGTAACTTGAAGTAAAACTTTAAGATAAAAAGAGACAAAAAAATAGTAGACCACACAGGTTTCAAACCGGGCTGACCAGTAACCAAACAAGCTTCTTACCAGTCCAGCACTTCCATACTTATTGATTTAATCTCAATTAAATTGCATTTAAAGCCGAAAAAGTCGCTTGTTTTAAAATAATTGCCACCAAAAGAAAAACTTGTACAATTTCCTTTTCCTTTTTTACTTCATTTCATTTTTTTTTTTCTTGTGATTGATTGCCTACTGATTTCTCGAGTTATAAACAAATTCCGCGTTTCCTAATCTATATCAATCATGAACAAATACAAAGCCCTTGCCCACATTCATCGACGATCAACAAGTCTTACCATGTTTCGGTTTTGGAAACTACGCAACTTACGGAAACAAGATTTGGTATGTGTATATAATAGCTTGCACAGCCATTCGACACAACAACACACTCACAACATGTTTTGGATATTTTTCCCACTTGCCGGAGAAAGTGCACGTCACCGGAGGAAGTTAGACGTTACCGGAGACACGAAGGCGTTGCCGGAACCGGAGAAGACAGCCGTAACAACCGCGGCCTTTTTCGTCATATCTTCGTTTTCGGTATACCATTCTGTCGAATCCACTCGTTTTGTCTTTCTTTTAGATACATAAACTGTTGTTATTGAATCATGAGTAACAAAAGAAAATGGTAATACGATGTTCTGTTTATTGTCTAGAGTTCGTTAAATGGAGAAGATGGTTCTTGCAAACTCACGTTTTTAGCAATTACAAATCAACGTAAAACACATCGGGCAATTCAACTTAGTTGTTCCAAGGTTTAACAGTCAAACCGGAGGTCACGAGTTCGACTCGGCCTCCGGATAAATCGCTAAAGCTTGTTTTTATTTTCTGTTAATATATGAACACTTTTTGTATAAGACTAATGAGAGATGAAACTGCTGTTAGTTTAAATCTGGAGCAAAACAATAACAGTGGGTTATGGTTCTTTAGTTAAAGTTGTTCACACTAGTTGTAAGACCGTTTTAATATCTTTGAATCTACTCAAACTGGTCGATGTAATCCATATTTGGTTTTTTTGGTTTAATTCTTAGACATATTATTGATTAATTTTAATAACATTAATAAGGATAATCTATAAATTCTAGATAAATTTGTAATATCTACATAACTAATTTATAAACTATATTTATTGTGTAACACCCCAAAATTTAATAAAATATTATTTGAATGTTTAAATGTTTTAAATGATTAGTTAAGTTATAAATAAAATCGAAAGTTTAAAAGTTAGAAAATATACAAGAATGATAACTTAAGCAACTTTGAGGGGTTAAACTTGTAAGTATGCTAATAACCTAATAAAAATTAAAAACCCAGTATAGTGAGTATGTGTGGGTCGCGAACAAGAGGCAGTAAGGAGAAAAACCCTTCTCCTTCATTGTAACTCAAGTAATTCAGAAATTAAAGGTGTTGTTGATCAAAAATCGAATGATGAAGCTAGTTCTTCGCTAATCTAAGCATATTGAACATAAGGTGAGTCGAATTATGTATTTTAATGCTAGTCAATGAAGTGGGTTTTGATCAATCTGTGAAATAGTATGAAATTGAGCTTATATACGAGTTAGAATCATCAAATAGAATGTGTTTTATGCTTGAAATTGGCTGGATTGAAGGTTTGAGTAGAAACCCATTTGTGCAGGTAGTATGATGGTTTATGTTGTTGAATAAGTAGAGTAATTTCTATCAATAAATGTATGTATACTAGAACATTGATAGACTATTATGTTGTATGATGAGTAAATTATGCAAGAGTAGTTGATTTTATGAATTGTGAAGATTTCAAGTGAAATTGTGCATAGGATACATGTACATAATGCATTAAATGTTCTACGCACACTATGTGTTTGATGAAATACCTCAATGACAATTTAAGTAGTTTTGAATGAAATATGAACTAATGTTTTGCATAAGGAAATTACGGAAATTAATATATTGTCAATTGTGATATAAAATACGAATGGTACATGAATGTAAGTGTTATGTGAACAAATGACATAATCTAAATAAGAATGGATTATGTGTAGGATTGAAAGAAGAAGGAGATAGTTCCGGTTCGCAACAAAAGGCTCAAGAATGAGGTAAGTTCATTTACTTACAATCATATGTAATGTTGGTAGTAGTAAATTATTATTACAAATCCATGTATGTTGTTAGTCCTATAATCCATTAGTTTCTAGTCGAACTATAAAAGGTATGTTTCAAATTGAACGAGTAGTCAAAAATAAGGTTCCATATTGATTCGTGATGAACGGGTCAATTGGGATTTGAATGAGAATGTTCAAGAATAGGTTTTATGATGATGGTCCGTTATGAACGGGTTACTTAGTATGGAATGAGAATGTAAAAGAATGGTATTTTGCCGAACCATATCCAAACAGGTCGACCGCTTAGAAGGAAGATATGAAAGAAGTCTTAGAATATGTTGACCCATTCGTAGGGGTTTATATATTGATGTTGGTATTTGTTAAAGAATGAATATGAGAAAGTTGGATGTTATTGTTAATGGAATTTAGCATTATATAATATGTAAACTTATTAACAAATTTCGTTGTTGTGATATTAGGTAAATCTCATGCTTAGGATGGCGAGCTCGGATCGAACACACCACATCATCCATATATGCGCTTACGGTTAAACTTGCCTTCTTGTAAAAGGGTCAAATGATTTTTGTAATGTAATGTAAAACTTAAGTCTAGGATGTTCGTAAGTGGTTTGGATATTTTCTTTTAAATCTTATTTTGGGTAGTTTGGTCAAAATACTTGTAATGAATTTTGTATGGTTGCAACCTTCGTATCCTTAAAAAGTGTCGTAGCACTAAATTTTGAATGAAGTTGGTTAAAAAGCAGGGAATTGATTATTATACGAACGGGTCATGCCCAAGCCCAATTTTCTTTTCTTTTGTTAAAAAGTTTATATGTCATTTTGTCATTTTCGGATGTCGAAAATTGTGGGCGTTGTAAGTTGGTATCAGAGCCGAGGTTTGAGGGATTCAAGTATTAGAGCTAAAATGCTTGAACTCAAACCGAAAGCTCGTTTGAAGGTGTGTTCGTTCCAAAGCGCTATGCAAGCAAGTAAATCGTAAATTTGATTATGCTTATAGTTAGAAATGGAAAGGGATTTATACGTTATTTGTTTATAGACCGAGTTTTAAGGCGTATGACGATGTTAAACGGTGTAGGAAGGCTCAACCCTTTATGCGTATTTCGTACCGGGTCATCCGGCGGGAACGACATAGTCACCACATGGTCCAACCCGCGGGCTCATGGGTGGGGCTCGCAACACCCAATAGATCTATCACTCATGCCCCAAGTTAACGTCTGCCCATTCACATGATCTAACAGTTCATTCCTTAGCTAACCATACCATTTATAATCTTCGAAACATTTGTAAAATGTATTTCACCTCCGAAGTTATAAACTGAAAACAGTTAAAAGAAAAGGGGGACATGAACTCACAATCTTGCGTTTTGCCAACTGGTATAACTCAAAGCTTCTCCTCTGTCGCACGACTACCTACACACGTGCTATAGTTTATTAGGCGGATGGGTCGTGCCTTGGCTTTTAGTCTTCATTGTTATGACTTAGTATCTTTGAGTTACGTTTCTTGATGCCATGAATATTATTCCAAAGTGTATAATTATTTGTTAAAATAATAATATTTTAACTTAAATTATATTTATTATTTATTAGAATATTAGTTAAAATAATATATTTTAACTTATTTGTTTTGTAATCCTTCATGAATAATTTCCCCCCAATAATGGGTATACTTACACTTGTATTTTTAGACTTGTGTTTTTTGCCAAGTATTGATGGCGTATTCCAGTGTGTATTTGTATGTATGAGGATACATATTTTTTTGTTGTACTTATTAAGTACTCTTATACTTAATTGTTTTTGTATTTAAATTTTCCGGAATATTAGTTTTAATAAAAAAGTCACCAATATATATATTTTTAAAATATATATATTTTAAGAAAACTTTTATAGAAAATTAACTATAATTCTTCCTTGGCAAAAATAATTATATTTTCATATAAACCTCAAAAATAATATATTTTCAAGATTAACTTAGAAAATATTTATAAATCTATTTTTCTACCCAAAAATAATATATTCTAAATTTGTTTAAGAAAATATATTTTATTCAAAATAATATATCTTCTAATAATTCAAGAAAATATATACATCCTTTCTCTATTAAAAAATAATGTATTTTCTTCTTGACCAAAATATGGCATATTTTTGTAACACTTGTAAAAATTATAATTTATGTTTCTTTGATTTCCAAAATACCGTTTAACTTATTTGTCAAAATATATATGAACTTAATTCCGGAGTATATATATGTGTAATCCGTATTCCTTGTTCGGGTTGTCCAATTTTTGGGTATAATTTTTGGTATTTTGGTAAGTTATATTATTTCAAGTTCTAAAATAATATAACTAATTACATATAATATAAAAGTAATCACACAAATTCTGACATCTAAATATATATTTTCATAAATATATACTTAGTCACTTTTATTTATCAAAAATCAACCTCCAATATGTGTAATTTTTGTAACAAAAATTATGGCAAATTTTATATGAAAATCATGGTTAAAATTTACTTATAAACACTTGTTTAAAAATATTTTTCTAAGTGTTTAAATTCTAGAAAATTTTTGTCATAGTTTCCCCTTAAAAATGGAACTTTCCATGCTTTCAAAGCATATCATTTTCTTTTAAAATCATTATCAATCAACAACAATTCAATCACCACTTACCATGTGCCAAGATCATGCATTTTACACTATAACATGAACTTTAAATTTTTGTAAAAATTTGTAGTAACTTACCATGGTAATTAGTAGACTTAGTTACCCTCTAAGACATGGTTCTTTGTTCATAAATGCCATTCTTGAGAAATTTAGTCTTTCACAACTTATAAAATGATTTTCTAAAAATATTTCTTCTTGAATTTTTCTTGTTACAAACATGTTTCTATACTTGATTTAACACTAAAAACATGATTAGTTTCTTTCAAGTCATGGTTATGTAAATCTTGTTTATAAACTTGGTTTCTTGAGAAAATAATCTTTGAAATCATTCTTCTACAAGACTTATATTATGTTTTTATCATCATCATTCATAAAAACAACTTCATCTTTCAAGTTCATGTTTACATAAAGGGATGATCATCTTGATTTCACAAGATCCGTCCTCTCACTTGCTAGATCATGTGTTTAATCACAATCTAGCAAGTTTCTTATGATGGTTAACATCATAATCACAAGAAATCAATCATCAAGATTCACACATACACTTAAACAACATAGATTCTTATGTTAGTGAGCTTTATGTGAAGGGTTATGTTCTTATTCTTTCATGATCTT
This sequence comes from Helianthus tuberosus, assembly GCA_030545235.1. Lineage (NCBI taxonomy): Eukaryota > Viridiplantae > Streptophyta > Magnoliopsida > Asterales > Asteraceae > Helianthus > Helianthus tuberosus. Next base: position 10,681 of record JARYGA010022340.1, on the reverse strand, counting down.
CATGTTTAACATCTTACATATTCTTTTACCCAACATAATGAGAAGTAAAATGGAGTTTCAAGAGCTTTACTACTAGCACAAGGCTAGGGAAGAGATCAAAGTTGAAGAAGATGAGAAACTAGGTGGTTAATAGCTCTTGAGAAAGGTCCTTCAACCTATAATGGCACCAAGCTCCTTAATCAAGCTCCTTACACCTTTGTAGCACCTTAGAATGGATGATTAAAAGCTTGAAAGTGGGGGTATGGTGGTGGTGGTTCTCGGTCGTGATAAGGGAAGAGAGAGAGAGAGAGTTGAGTTGTGAAATGTTTGTGAAAATGAGAAGTGGTGTGTTTAAATTAAGAACTCTCCAACATGTGCTAATCCAATGTGTAATGTGCTCCAAAAGTGAAATACAAGATCAATTAAACAAATGAAACAAATCAAGGGTGGGCCACCCTTGTGGTGATCGTTGCCCATGGGGGGGGGGGAGTATAGGGTTGGGTTGTAATGGATAGTTAAGGAAACTAGTTAGAATCTAAATGCTAAGTTTAGTGTTTTTAGTTGTTATGTTGTTATAAGATGTGTTATGATGTTTGGGGACCATAACTAGCTCGGAAATGATAAAACAATGCTTCTAGTGAAAATTTGGTGTTTCGGGTAGTGTCCGATTGTTCGGTTGGTTACCGGTTCGTTAAGGTGCTAAACTATGCAGTTTTGTGTGCTTTATGTTCCCATTTGTGATAGTTTTTTATTCCCGACACCTATGAAGGTATTCTGTACCATTAAACCATAATTCTGCATAATATTATGTTGTTAAAATGCTAATTTTTGCTGAAAATTGCAGAATTCTGCAGTTTGGGTGAGTTTTAGGCACTTTACGGCACTTAAACTATCACTAGGAAGCCAGTTTTATGATCCTTACTTTCCTACACACTATACTAGTGTAACTCTTGATTTTTGGCTCATTCTGTGTCTTAATATCATGTATGTATGAGTACTGAACTCCTGTCAGTACTTCTGATTTGTCTGATAACTGTGCTAACTTTGTTTCTTGCATCATTTGAATCATAAAGTGTTGCATGCAATAATGATATGACATCAAGCAATATGTGATGCACTTGTATGTATATCACAATAATCAGAAAGCATTCATGTCATTAATTTAAATCAAGCACAGTCATTAAACTACAAATTACTGTTTAATTATCGTACGGATACATGGAATTTTGACAATTGTCACACGAGGCGATGCGGGGTTATCTTACTTTGTTTCTAGGAAATCCTTGGTGTTCATTTGCAAGGTACGCAAGTGAGGTGGTGGAACTAGTTTGGAAAGCCAAGGCTTCTATAGTTCACACTCTGTCACAACTCAGATTCATCCATATTGAAGATGGTGAATCTGAGATGACTTCAATGCTCAGAGCACATATGAACTTGATGACTTCAACACTCGGAGTACATATGAACTTGAATAAAAATGATTGAAAAACAGAACCATTCGTGCAAATGGGGACCACTCGTGCGACTGAGTGGTCCATTCGTACGAATGGACGGCTCTGATTCATGTGAAATGGCTCATTTCTTGGTGAAAGTTAACCTAAAATCAAACCTACAACTATGAATTGAGTTGTGAGCTTGGTGGGTACCTGATTCCACCAAGTTTTTTTTATCAGCAAACAACGTACAAGAATTTTAACGAAAACATGGTTTAAACTTTAAAGTATAAAAACATGATTAAAATTCAAGGTTTTAAATCTTAGTTTGGACCTCATTCGTGGTGAGGTTTCACCATTTGTTTGCCAAGGCAAACTCGTGAAAACCATCGAAGAGGTTTTGCCAAACAAAGGATTGAAGAAAAGAAAGAAATGATTGAAAATACAAGAAAAACAAGCAAGGACTTGAGCAAAACTCACTTAGGTTGTTGCTGCACTTTTCTGCTCGGTACATATGTGTATAGCAAGTTTCTGAAATGATTGTTCGGGATTGAACATATGTGTACATAATACTCTCAACACGTATATACATATATGTACATTAACAAGTCATATTCTTAATATGTATGTAAACATATGTACGTTATCACACCTATGTTCAGAACAAGTGTACATTATCACGCAAGATTTATGATGAGTACATGAAGAATAATCATGGATATGCAATTGTAAAAAAATGAATATTTAATAAAAAAATAAAAAAATATGTAATCAAACGTTTTGTAAATAATCCATTCTTGCATGAATATGCAATTAAAAAATCCATTATTTTGAATTAAGAGGAGATGGAGAAGATAATTTTGCAATTTAAGAAAACTACCAAAATTAAAAGTGTAACTGAAATTCAATGATTAAAATAAATATTTAAAACTAATTTATTGTACAATTACAATCATACCCTTAACAACTAAAAAGGAAATCAATGGTCCCGATTAGTTCACATAGTTCACACAAAAAAAATAACAAAAAAAGCCAAAAAAACATACCAATTTGATTTCACAATTTTTTATTTATTTTTGCTACTTTTTATATATAAAAACATTCAAAAAAAATTGTACCGCACATGTGCAATAATACGGAAAATCCTAAACCACCTAACCCACCCCCCACCGACACCCTCCCAAAAACCTAAACCCCCACCCCCCCCCCCCCCAAAAAAAAAAAAACTAAATTCACCTTCCCACTGTTTTGGTCAAAAACTACCGAAGCAATTTAGTGAACAAATTAGTAATGTGAGGTAGTGTGCTAGAAAGTGTATAGAAAATATGCTTGTTGAGTTATTTAGAAAATTAGTATTCAGGATACAGCTCAGGATATTGAACTGTACCAACGATCAAACAATGAGCGAACAATGAGCAAAAAGTAAAGGAAATGACACAAGATGCACGAGGAAAGCCCTTGATCAATCTAGATCGCCGGCATAAAACCTCGGGAGCTGACAATCGCAGCTGCCTTGTTCTTCTTATTGCTTTAAACTTCAGGATACAGTGCAGGATATAGACCAGATCGCTAAGTGTTACAATGATTTTGTGAAAATTGCTAGAGAGTAAGTGTTAGAGTGTAGCGAGTGTAATAGTGATGTCCTAGTTGATCTGATATACCCACCTATTTATAGTAATGAATTACAAACAATAATCCCTACAAATATGGGCTACTCCGAATATTACATTATGAACGTTATGGACCGAATAATACGGCTTCAACGTCTTCATTTGAACGACTTGGACCGAGTCTTCCGCGGAATAAGTCTTGTGAACGTTGCTAGCTTCTAACCCACGTACCTGCACATAATAAATTAGTAATCCCGAGGATACCGTTCAGGATGTTACCAATATCCTGAACCAGCATCCCGGATGTAAACAGATACTACATAAATAAGATATAGATCAAGATATTTTCCAGGATATGGGCTCAGAATTTCACCCATAACAATTGTCCCCAAAAATGTTACCGTTTGATATCCTAACGGTTACATTTTTTCACAGTGGCCGAGGCAATTAAGAGATAAGACTTCTGATGTGACAGCTTTCAACCACCCGGCCTATATTTACTCATCATACCCTATATCTTCTCATTCTCATCTCCTTTTTTACCCAAAATCGACAAGAAAAAGGTAATATTCTCTCTCTCATCTTCATAACCATCTTTCATCTTACTCCGGCAAGAATTCAGGCGACCAAATGCCTAGGCAAACGAGGTCCAGTTCAGGCGACTCGGCTCCCACATTCATCCAACAGAATCTTCTCCAAGAACCGGAGAATGAAACATGCACCTTTGATAGTGCTCATCTGTCGGCTTTGAAATCCTCCGGTATCTTTCCGGATGGAACCATATTCCGACCCTTTGACAGAGAAATCCGGTCAGATATGGTTTCCACCGAGTGGATTTGTTTCAATGCTTTCCCCTTTACCTTAGGGCTACGATTCCCCTTTCCGGACTTTATTACCGAATTTTTTAACATCACTAAAATTTCTTTTAGCCAAACCATGCCAATGCTTTGGCGTGTTTTGTCTGTTCTTGACCAAATCAAGAGAAACCACATACCTGACCTTTCCGTCCATGACCTCCCTTTAGCCTACAAGCTTAGATGCCATGGCTCATCTAGGTTTCTGTTTTACTCTAGTTCCGGTCCCCCATTGATACTTCGTGCCACCAGGAACGAGGATGGTTGGCAATCCAAGTTTTTCTTCGTAAAAAGGGATTCAATCCCTGGTGGAACGGATTATCCGATGAGATGGTTAAGAAAGGGTAGGACTTAGGGTTTAAGAATGATCTTGTCTCTTATCCTGTCTCATATTCTGAACTAACAAATTTTCATTTTTGTGCAGCTGATTTCAGGAAGATTGCACCTCCTCTTGCTAATTCTCAAGAAAGAATAGACGCCATCAGACTCCTTCCAGAGGCAGAGAGAAGTTTCAATCCATCTCCACCGACTCCAAGCCCTCTTTCCAGTGCCAACATGTCTGGTAAGAATCCTGCAAGATATCCTGCACACATATGTTTTTTATCTGTTATTCATAGGAGGGATTTAGAATTTACTCCCTGTGTGCAGATTCCAGCAAAGTCCCAGTCTATCTAGACCTTGATGAGCTTGACAGCTATCCAACTCCAGCCACAGTCAAGAAGGAGACTCCTGCCGCTACTAGCTCCAAACCACTCCCGGCTCCCAAGGCCAATCCAAGAACCCGTGCTTCCACAGCGAAAAAGAGGAAGGGTCTTGAAGTCAGTGCTCTGGGTTCAGAAGGGTTCTCCTATGACGAACTCAGCTTCTCTGACTCCTTGGAGCCAATGACATCCTTCCTAAACAAGGTAATATCCTGACACATATCCTTCATGTATATCCTGCACGTATATCCTAATAGGATATCCTGATAGGATGTCTTAGTCAGCATACATTCTAACTTCATACCTGTAATTAATGTGCAGGGCCTCCAGCATTTGCTCCACTTGTACAATGACGCTTGTGGTACTGTGGCACTTCATGAAGCCAGGATCAAGCAGCTCGAGAGCACCGTTGCTGACCAAGGTGCTATTGCTGAAGCGAAGAGCCGGCACTATGAAAGCTTGCTAAAGAAGGTCACCCAAGACGCTGAGGTCAAACTTGCCAGCGTTCAAATGGATCATGATCAGGCTTTGATCAACTTTCGAGAGGGAATCAAGGCTTCTGCTATCGTCTCCCTGCTACAAGCACGCATCAAGATGGCCTACGAGGCCAAGGAGACGGGCCTTGTTTATCCAACTTGGCCAGTTGAATCCTGGGTGGCTAAGTTAAAGGAGCTCGGAGGCAAAGCTGTGCCACTTCCTGCTGAAGCCGGTGAGTCTTCTAAGTCAGCAGAGGTGGTGGTCCAAGCTGGAGAGAAGAAGGATGCTGGAGCTGATGCTGGGATGGACATAGGTCAGGATGCTGCGCAGGATGCTGGTCAGGATGCTGGTGCTGAGAAGCCTGAGAAGGTTGGAGGTGATGCCGCTGTGTGAGGGCATTTATGTGGGCGATGACGGATATACGTGTCAAGGCCAGAGCCCACCTTTTTGAATTTGAATGTTGGTTTGTAGTCCCAAAAAACAATTTACTTTTCCGCACTTTACTTTCCTGCACCTGAACAATTTACATTTCCTGCATGCTTTTTGAACAATACAACAGTTGAAGGTGGATGGGTCTCGGTTTGAGATGAATCCTTCAACTGTTGGGTAAATATGGTAATGAACTATAGTGCTCTTAGTGGATGGGCCTTGTTTTGAGGTGAAACTAAGAGAACAACTTTTGGTATGTTAATAATATAACTTCTCTTTTGACCTTATTACTGCTGTCATTGTTATGAAAATCGTAGTTGTAAAAATTGTTTGGTTTGTACACTTTTAGGAATATATATTATAGATGTATCCTGAAAGATATCTTGATAAGGATATTAAAATATAACCTACAAATTATCCAAATAAAAAGGAGAGATCATACCAGAGATTCCAATTCTTATCCTTCATTATAAGTTTTGTCCCCAGTGCATACTTGTGAATTTAGATCCATTCTTTAAACAGTATAATGTATGTCCCCTGTGTTTAACACAGAAACACAAATGTATTCATACCTTGTCTTTAAGTAAATTCCGCATACCCTGGGGCAAAACCCCTGATATCCTGAAATGAATCTTCAGCATACTTGGGATAAATCCTTAATACCCTGGGGATAAACCCTGATATCTGGGGATAAACCCTAAATTTCATGCGCTACAGGCGAGAGTGTATAAACTCCAATTCTTAGAAAGGTGAAAACCTTTAAACCTTTGAGAGTATGAAAATACTCTTTCGTGAGAGAGGGTGATCAATCCTCATATACCTTTAGGATCCAGGATATAGCCAATAGTAACGAAATTGTCAGCCACTTTTACATGAACTGGTCCCGCTACCTTGAACTATACCTAGATAACTTGCGCTCCAGGCGAGGTGTTTAAACCCAATTCGAAAGAAAGGTGAATACCTTTAAACCTTTGAAGGGACCAGGATCCCTTAAACGTGAGAGAGGGGGCCAATCCTCTAATCTTTCGACTTATCCTGAGTATATATCCTGGAGCTATATCCTGAAAGATATTCTGCAAAACAATTGTAAACTAAGGTGGGTGTTAGGTTGGCTAACACCCCTCCGATGCTTAAGTCAGTATTGAGTTTCAAAGGGTAAATTAAACCAAAACATATTTAAAAAAGGTAGAATTCATACCATTCTGAGTCAGAAATTGAATTTTAAACTCACTTGAAGTAAAGCTTGAGGTGTATAGCATTCCAAGATCTCGGTAGCATATCCCCTTCCATATTTCTGAGTCGATATGCTCCTTTCCCTGCTTCTGACTCGACTTCATAAGGTCCTTCCCATTTCGGAGCTAGCTTGCCATCGACAGGATTAGTGGTATTTTGAAAAGCCTTTCTTAGCACCCAATCACCAACTCGAAATCTTCTAGTCCTTATGTTTTTATTATATGCTCTGGATATTCTTTGTTGATATGCTGCTATCCTTAGCCTTGCTGCATCTCTTTTTTCGTCTATAGTATCCAAATCCTGACATAAGACTTCAGGATTCTGTTCAGGATCCCGTAGCATAGATCTTGCAGTAGGTATCGTCATTTCTGTTGGAATCATCGCCTCCGCTCCAAATACCAAGGAAAACGGGGTTTGGCCGGTTGCATTCTTTACCGTCGTCCTATCAGCCCACAAAACAAAGGGTAACTCATCTGCCCATCTTCCTTTTTTGGCCCCAAGTCTCTTCTTTAAGTTATTGACTATTATCTTGTTTGAAGATTCAGCTTGTCCATTCGCTTGAGGATGTACTGGGGTAGATGTGATCATTTTGATTCCCTAACTTTCGCAAAAGTCAGTAGTTCTTTTGCTTATAAACTGGGACCCATTATCACAAATGATCTCAGCTGGTACTCCAAACCTAGTCAGGATATTCCTTTTTATAAAGGATACTACTTCTTGGTCTCTTACTTGGACAAATGCTTCAGCCTCAACCCACTTGGAGAAATAATCTGTCATAGCTAACATAAAAACTTTTCCTCCCGGAGCTTTTGGTAATTTCCCTACTATATCCATCCCCCACTTCATGAATGGCCAAGGGGAAACTACAGGATATAATGGTTCAGCTGGTTGATGTAGTACGTTACTATGTCTTTGACATGCATCACATCTTCGAGCATATTCTGCAGCATCTTTCCTCATCGTTGGCCAATAATATCCTGTCCTTAATACTTTCGAGAACAATGATCTGCCCCCGGTGTGATTACCACAATCCCCTTCATGTATATCCTGAAGTACTTCTTTGGCTTCAGGATCCTCCAAGCACCTCAAATACGGTCCTGCAAGAGATTTCTTGTATAAAACGTTATTTATAATAGTGAATCGTGATACCTTCATCCTAAATGCCTTAGGATTTTCATTTTCGGGGATATGTCCTTCTTTGAGATATCTCATAATTGGAGCCGTCCAAGATTTAGGATCCTTTTTAGGATATTCCACTTCAGGATCCTGAATACCCGCTACTGCTTTATCCTGAGGATGCGTTGCAGGATATAAGACATGTAATATTGGTATTTGGGTCCCTTCAGGTATCCTGATTGATGATCCCAAATTTGCTAAGGCATCTGCTTCAGCATTATCCTCCCTTGGTACCTGTTCAAGTGTAAAAACATCGAAATATCCTGCTAATTTTTTGAGAATATCAAGATATTCTATTAACTTCTCACCCTTAACTGCATAGGATCCATTAAAATGGTTAGTAATTAACAAGGAATCAACATATACTTGTAAATTTTTGATATTCATTCTTTTAGCCAATTCTAATCCTGCAATTAAAGCCTCATATTCTGCTTCATTATTGGTAGCAGGAAATTCACACCTAATAGCCTGGGGTAATATGTCCCCCTGTGGCGATTTTAGTAGTATTCCTAATCCTACTCCTCTTATATTAGATGCACCATCAGTATATAATGTCCAGGATCCTGAGGATTCTCCTAGCTGTTGAACTTCTAGGTCTACCTCATCCTGAATGTCACTACTAAAATCAGCCACAAAGTCAGCTAAAGCCTGAGACTTTATGGCATTCCTAGGTTCATATACTAAATCATAGGCACTTAACTTTACTGACCACTTAGCCATTCTACCCGACATTTCCGGTTTCCTAAGTACACTTTTGACAGGATAATTTGTTTTAACGTGTATCCTATGTGTCTCAAAGTAGTGTCTAAGTTTGGTTGACGCCATAACTAATGCTAGTATTAATTTCTCTAAATGAGAATACCTAGTTTCAGCATCTAACAAACTTTTACTAACATAATAAACAGGATATTGCTGACCTTCATGGTCTTTTATAAGAACGACACTTACAGCATTCCCTGATACAGCAAGGTACAGGGATAGTGGTTCACCATTTTCAGGTTTCATCAGTAGAGGTGCGGTTGAGAGATATCGTTTCAAATCCTGTAGGGCTGCTTCATGCTTCTCACCCCACTCGAATTTTTTGTTCTTCTTCAGGATATCATAAAAATCCTTGCATTTTTCTGAAGACCTTGAGATAAATCTATTCAATGCTGCCACTCGCCCTGTTAATCGTTGAACATCCTTCATATTTGAGGGTGATTTAATATCCAAGATGGCTTTAATCTGTTCCGGGCTTGCTTCTATTCCTCTTTTGGTCACCATATATCCTAGGAATTTTCCTGCTCCTACTCCAAAATGGCACTTAGCAGGATTCAGCTTCATATTATACTGATCCAGGATATCAAACGCTCCTTTAATATCCTGGAGGTGATCCTGAGCTTTCTTTGACTTTACCACCATATCGTCAATGTACACCTCCATGGTGTCCCCCAGTTTGTCTTTGAACATCATGTTTACCAATCTTTGGTATGTTGCACCTGCATTTTTCAAACCAAAAGGCATAGCTGTATAACAATAAATACCTGTTGGTGTCATGAAGGCAGTATCCTCCTGGTCAGAAGGCTCCATTTGGATCTGTTGAAATCCCGAGGATGCATCCATGAAAGTCAGCATTTCATGCCCAGCAGTGGCATCTACCATTGCATCAATGTGGGGGAGAGGAAATGGGTCTTTAGGACAAGCTTTGTTCAAGTCTGTGTAATCTACACAGACTCTCTATTTCCCGTTTTTCTTCTGTACCACCACCACGTTTGCTAGCCACCTTGGGAACTTGACTTCTCTAATCATTTTTGACTTCAACAACCTTTCAACTTCCTCTTGAATAATTGTATTCCGTTCAGGAGCAAACTTCCTTCTTTTTTGTTGCACGGGCTTGAATGATTTATCAATTCCAAGCTTGTGAGTGATAATATCTTTGGATATGCCTGTCATATCCTCATGCTTCCATGCAAACGTCGACATCCTGCATTTTAAAAAGTTAATTAATTGCTCTTCAATATCCTGAGGGATATTGGTTCCCACGAGCACCGAAATATCAGGAATATCCTGGTCTAGGATAATTTTCTTCACATCCTGCTCCTGATCCTCCACGATATCCTGGGCCCGCGTCTTTAATTGCTATGCTGCACTAGGTTTGGTTGAGGATTTCATTGAGGACGAGTAGCATTCTTTCGCCTCCTGCTGATCGCTATCAACTTTAACAACTCCCCAAGGGGTAGGTATCTTGATGCATTGGTGATATGTTGATGGTACGGCCTTCATATCGTGAATCCACGGTCTTCCCAGTATAATGTTATAGCAGGATAGAGAGTCCATCACACAGAAACGTTGTATCGAGTTGACTCCTTCAACGTACACCGGCAACTTTATCTCTCCCACTGTGTTTCTGGCCTCTCCACTGAACCCAACAAGCACGGTAGACTTTGAAGTGATATCCATTGGAGATACATTCATTCTTTTAAGTGTCTCTAGTTGGATTATGTTGACGGAGCTGCCATTATCAACCAATATCCTGCGTACAAAATGGTTAGCCACATATAACGTTATTACAAGAGCATCATGGTGAGGATCCTGGACAGTATCCCTGTCATCAGCATCAAATGTGATCACTTTGTCAGTTGTGAGTGTAGTCATCCTGACAGGTTTGTCTCCCCTTTCGGCCTTAGCTTCTTTTGCATGTCTCTTTGCTGCCGAATACGAAGTCCCACAAATGTCGGATCCTCCCGAAATGAAGTTGATTATCTTGGCATCCGCAGGAGGTGATGCTGCTCGCTCAGGATCCTTCTCAG
>JARYGA010022339.1:0-14000 GCA_030545235.1 Helianthus tuberosus | reverse complement strand
CATAGACAATTGAAATGTTGTCTAGCCCGCTTCATACCATTTCGACAGAAGGGAATGCCACCCAGACGTGTCACAGACACCAGTACACTACCAAGGACAGAGGCCGAGCTGCAAGAACGCATCTCACAGGCAAATGCACGACATGAAGCCTTCCGCTCTAAGCACAGCGATGGCATTACTGGAAATAACCCTCCAGCTGGCTGCACCTATAAGCAGTTCCTGAACTGCAAGCCTTTGAACTTTGACGAAACAGGAGGCGCCGTTGCATTTGTTCGTTGGTCCGAAAAGATTGACTCCATTCTAAGAATGAGTAACGGTTCGCCCCAACAGAGTGTTACCTATACCTCGGGGTTATTTCTAGATGACACACTCTCATGATGGAACCTTCAGGTTCAGACCCTTGGCACAGATGCTGCTTATGCACTGAGCTGGGACGAGCTCAAAGGAATGATGGAGAAGAAATACAATTCTAGGGCTGGAATCCAGAAGCTTGAGGTGGAGTTCTGGAATTGAAATTGGACGGACCAGAGATTCCTGAATACGTCCAGCAATCTCACGACATGTCTAGGGTCGTCCCCTACTTAGTCAAACCTGAGTTCAAAAGGATTGAACGATTCATTCAGGGACTTACACCCCAGATCAAGGGCATGGTTACTACCTCGAAGCCCTCAACCATTACAGAGGCTATCGATATGGGTGATTTATTTATAACATGAGATGTTATGTGTTTGGTTTATTTTAACATGGGATGTTATGTATTATTACTATCAATATATACGCACACTTTACCTACCATGACCTGACTTACGTGAACACATCATTTAGAAGATGCCACCGAAACGCGATCCGCGCATGCCTGCCAACGAGGCAGAACTTCAACAAATCATCGTTGCCGCCATTGCACAGTACGCAGCCTCACAAGGAGGAACTAGCGGAAGTAATTCTAACAATAACGGCAACAACAATCCACCTCATGGTAATACTAAGTCATTAAGGCATACCATGATACAGTTGGATATCTCTAGCATGTTTGCCAATGACATTTGTATATACTAACGCGTGTGCAGGGTGCACATACAAGCAGTTTCTTGACTGCAAGCCTGTAAACTTTGACGGCACCGGAGGTGCTGTTGCTTTTGTCCGATGGGCCGAGAAGACAGAATCAGTTCTCCGAATGAGCAAGTGTGCTCCAGACCAGCAAGTTACTTACATTTCTGGGCTATTCTTGGACGGAGCCCTGTCCTGGTGGAATTTACAAGTTCAAACTCTTGGTGAAGCCGCTGCATACGCAGTGACATGGAACGAGCTAAAAGAGCTTATGCGAAAGAAGTATTGCTCTCGTGCTGAAATTCAAAGGTTGGAAACTGATTTTTGGCATTTGAAAATGGAAGGTCCAAAAATTGCGGAATATGTTCAGAGGTTCCACGACTTATCTCATGTGGTTCCTTACATGGTTACACCGGAATTCAAGCGAATCGAGCGCTTCATTTGGGGTTTAGCTCCTCAAATCATAAGTATGGTGACCTCTTCAAAGCCGGCAACAATCACTGAGGCAATTGATCTAAGCGTAGCTCTTACTGAGGAGGCCATCCGCCTAAACAAGTTTTCTGATGTTGAGCAAAAGAAGAAGGAGACTCACGTAGAGTCGTCCGGGGGTAATAAAAGAAAATTCTCGAACTTCAAACAAGGCACAAGCAGTGATGGCAGGAAAGGAGAACCGAGTGCACCGGTTCAAGCTACAACCGGTGGTGGAAAGAAAGTAAAAGGGTATATGGGTACACACCCCAAGTGTAACACCTGCCAGCGTCACCATTCAGGCCGGTGTGGTCCCAGGGTATGCGAAGCTTGTGGAAATGGTCAAAGACCTGGTTGTTTTAGCTGTAGTGACATTGGGCACTATAAGAGGAACTGCCCAGAATTGAACCAAGCACGGGGAAGGGTTTTCAATATCGAAGCGAGGGAAGCGCGCCAGGATCCCAATGTTGTTACTGGTACGTTCCCTATAAACCAACGCTTTGCATCCGTTTCATTTGATACTGGTGCCGATTATAGCTTCGTATCGTTAGAGTTTAAGAATATGCTTGGATTAGCCGCTAGTAAACTAGATATCCCGTACTCAATTGAACTGGCTAATGGGAAGTTAGTAGAAGCTAATGAAGTGGTCAGAGGTTGTGTAATCGAATTGGGAGAGCGTGAGTTTGCTTTGGATCTACTACCAGTCAAGTTGGGAAGCTTCGACGTGGTAGTAGGAATGGATTGGTTATCAAGCAACAAGGCTGAGATTGTTTGTCACGAAAAGGTCGTTCGTATCCCAACCGAAGATGGAGAAACAATTGTGGTTCATGGGGAAAAGTGGGATACGCCTTTAAGAATTATCAGTTGCCTGAAAGCTCGTAAATGTTTACAAAAGGGATGTGCTGCCTTCCTGGCACACATCGTGGATAAGAAAGCTGCTGAGCCGAAAATCGAAGACATCCCTATCGTGAGGGAATATCCTGAAGTCTTTCCAGAGGACTTGCCAGGATTGCCACCCCAAAGGCAAGTAGAATTTCACATTGACTTAGTTCCAGGCGCCGCGCCTGTAGCTAGGGCACCTTATAGACTTGCACCGTCAGAGATGCAGGAATTGTCGACACAACTCCAAGAGTTGCTAGACAAAGGATTCATCAGACCAAGCTTCTCACCTTGGGGAGCTCCGGTCCTGTTTGTTAAGGAGAAAGACGGTAGTTTTCGTATGTGTATTGACTACCGGGAGTTGAATAAGCTGACGATCAACAATAGATACCCTCTGCCAAGGATCGATGACTTCTTCGATCAGCTCCAAGGTTCAAGCTTTTACTCTAAGATCGATCTTCGATCTGGATACCATCAGCTAAGGATACAAGAGGAAAGCATCCCGAAGACAGCCTTCAGAACTCGCTATGGACACTACGAGTTCCTAGTTATGCCGTTTGGGTTGACAAACGCGCCTGTTGTTTTTATGGACCTAATGAACCGAGTCTGCAAGCCGTATCTCGATAAGTTCATGATTGTATTCATCGACGATATTTTGATTTATTCAAAGACAAAGGCTGAACACGAACAGCACTTAAGAGATATTCTAGAGTTGCTGAAAAAGGAACAGTTATATGCCAAATTCTCCAAGTGCGAGTTTTGGCTACGTGAAGTCCAATTCCTTGGACACGTGGTTAATGGAAATGGAATCCATGTTGATCCCACAAAGATCGAGGCGATAAAGAGCTGGGAGACCCCAAAGACGCCAACCGAGATTCGACAATTCTTAGGTTTGGTTGGCTACTATCGAAGATTCATTGAGGATTTTTCTAAAATCGCTCAACCCCTTACCGCGCTCACACAGAAGGATAAGAAGTATAATTGGGGAATCAAACAGGAGGAAGCATTTCAGTTGTTAAAAGACAAGCTCTGCAATGCGCCGATCTTAGCACTACCAGAGGGTACAGATGATTTCGTGGTATACTGTGACGCCTCACGACAAGGATTGGGTTGCGTGCTGATGCAACACCAGAAAGTTATAGCTTACGCGTCACGCCAGTTGAAAGTTCATGAAAAGAATTATACCACGCATGATTTGGAGCTAGGCGCAGTGGTAATTGCGCTGAAAATCTGGAGACATTATTTGTATGGTACAAAGTGTACAATCTTTACGGATCATAAAAGTCTGCAGCACATATTCAACCAGAAAGAGAAAGAGCTGAATATGAGACAAAGACGTTGGGTCGAGTTGTTGAACGATTACGACTGCGAGATAAAGTACCATCCAGGGAAGGCGAATGTGGTCACCGATGCCCTAAGTCGAAAAGAACAGATCAAGCCCATAAGGGTTAGGGCTTTGGAGATGATTGTCCAGACAGATCTCTCTCTACGCATTCGTGCTGCACAGAGAGAAGCTTTGAAAGAAAGGAATATTGGAAGTGAGTATCTCCGTGGGATGGAGAAGCAATTAGTGCCAAAAGAGGAAGGAACGTTATGTTTTATGAAAAGGATTTGGGTTCCTCTGTTTGGTGGTTTGAGAAAAGTTATTTTTGATGAGGCACACAAATCACGGTACTCTATCCATCCAGGAGCGGATAAGATGTACCAGGACCTTAGAGATTACTATTGGTGGCCTAGAATGAAAGGCGACATTGCTGTTTATGTTAGCAAGTGTTTAACATGCGCCAAGGTGAAAGCTGAATACCAAAAGCCTTCAGGACTTCTGCAGCAACCTGAAATTCCCAAGTGGAAATGGGAACAGATTTCAATGGACTTCATAACGAAACTCCCCAAGACGCCCAGGGGTCATGATACTATTTGGGTGATAGTTGACCGCCTAACAAAGTCCGCACACTTCTTGCCAATCAAAGAGAAAGACAACACTAGTAAACTTGCGGAAATATACATGCGGGAGATCGTTGCACGTCATGGAGTGCCTCTCTCGATCATCTCTGATAGAGACGGAAGGTTTGTGACAAGGATATGGCAATCCTTCCAAGAAGCTTTTGGCTCACAACTAAATATGGGCACTGCATTTCACCCACAGACTGATGGCCAAAGTGAAAGAACTATTCAGACACTGGAGGATATGCTGAGAGCATGTGTAATAGATCTTGGTGGTAGCTGGGATAAACATTTACCATTGGCCAAATTTTCATACAACAATAGCTACCACACAAGTATTGGAGTCGCGCCATTTGAAGCTCTTTACGGACGCAAGTGTCGATCACCACTATGCTGGGCTGATGTAGGTGATAGGCAGCTTGTTGGTCCTGAAATCTTCCAAGAGACGACAGACAAGATTGCGCAGATTCGAAAACGCATCGAAGCGGCTCGCGACAGACAGAAAGCCTATGCAGATCCAAACCGGAAACATTTGGAATTCCAAGTTGGAGATATGGTTTTATTGAAAGTTTCACCCTGGAAGGGTGTGGCACGCTTCGGAAAGCGTGGGAAGTTGAATCCGTGTTACATTGGCCCTTTCAGAATCCTGCAAAGGATTGGGCTTGTAGCCTACAAGTTGGACCTACCTGTTAAACTCCATGGTGTTCACGATACATTCCATGTATCCAATTTGAGAAAAAGTCCAACACAAGATACAGTGATCATTCCTGCTGACGAAGTTCATATCGACGACACGCTCCACTTCACTGAAGAACCTGTTGAGGTCACGGATTGAAAGGTTAACAAAACTCGCAGGAGCAGGGTCAAACTCGTCAAAGTTCGATGGAATGCAAGACATGAACCTGAATTCACCTGGGAGCGTGAGGAGCGAATGAAAGAAAAGTACCCCCATTTATTTCCTAAGAACCCTGCATCTAGAAGCAGAGCTTAAATTTCGGGACGAAATTTATTTAACAGGGGGAGAATGTGACAACCCTCACCAAACCAGGTATCCGTACGAATTAATTAATATTTAATTACCGCTTAATTGTTGTGCTTGCTTACAACTGTGATTAAACCGTGTACTGATTTCTGATACATACATACTCATGCATCACATTTTATACTGTCACTCTATTATGTACACACAAACCTTAGTGACAACCTTGATGCACAAAAGCACAATGAGCACACTATACGTGATACCCAGTAAACATGCTGACATAGCCAACATCAGACAGTTACTGTCTCTAAGGCCAGTATGAGCCGGGAATAGTTTTCTACACTAGTAGTGAGTGTAGGGAGGTGAGAATTGTAGAACTGCGTCACTAGGTGATAATTATAGTGACCGGATGTGCCTAAAACGTACTTTGAGTACAAAATTCTGCACTTTAAATAAAAATTCAGCATTAAGCTAACTAGTAAAGTGCCAAAACATGAGAAAAATATTACTAGACACTTTCCAAAGTGTCGGGAATAAATTGTGTCACTAAAAGAAATATTAACGACACTTTAAGTACTTATTTAGCACTTTAACGGAGTAATATCCAACCGTACAACCGGACTTAACCAGGGACATAAAAATATTGTCATTAACATTGTTTTTCTTTTTCTGAGCCAGTTAGGGTCCCCGAATACCCTAACACCCGCTATATATTACAACACACATAATAACTAATTTTGATTCCTAAGTAAACTAACTTAACACTTAGCCATCTAGTTGAAAACTAACCATGTACCCACCCCCCTTATAACCGATTAGGTTCTCTCATGTGAGACACCCACCCTTATTTGTTGATTATTTTAATCACATACTAAATATCTAGAAACCATATTATTTAGTGGACAATACACCCTAAGTGGATTATAAATATATACCTTGGTCATCATCCTCTCACATTCAACAACACCAACTAGCTTCATTTTCTTTCTCTCTTGTTTGACTTACGGCCGAGAGCTCACCCACCCACCATTCACTTTCAAATTTCAATCTTGCAATATTACTTACAACCAAAGGTGAAAGGGTTCATATAAGGAGGTTCGGTGCTTACGGATTGCCAAGGACCTCTCTACGGTGCTTTTAACCACCTATTTTTCGACTAGTTTCTTCCCTAGCCTCGAGCTAGTAGTAAGTGACTCTAAACACCCTATTGTTCTATTCTAAAGTGGTTAATAAAAGATTTAACGGGCAAAAATCATAAACACTAGAGATCAAGTTTAAAGTCTAAAAAAAAAATTAAACAAAGTGGTTAATAAGTAAATAATAGTGTAAAACTTATAAAACTAGTTTTATTATGATTATTTATTGTTGTTGATTGCTAGTATGAGAATGGATCGTCATCAAACCCCGCTAGATCATGTTCACGAAACATGAACTAGCCTTATGTTTAGTCGTAAAGTTCCTAGATGACGAACCCTTTCCAACATAAACATGAACTTATGTAAAAACAATTTTTCTTATAAAATGGAGTTTTAAACTAGTAGATCTAAGGATCTACAAGTGGTATTTTTGAAGGACCAAGTGTCAAAAGAAATCATATTTTTAAAGCCGGATCTTTCCAAAACAAAGGTAATTTTTGTAAACACACAAGTGTGTAGACACTTGTGTGACAAAGAGTTTTAACAAAAAAAAATGTTTTTGTAATATTTGACAAGAAGATGTACAAATGCATTTTCTGAAAGAACAAGATTCGTGAGAAACCGAGTTTATTTATAGAAAGATCTACTAAAAATAATGAAAGTTACTACATATTTTACACAAGCCACAAGTTCATGTGTTTTATGATTTATATCTATTTTGACTAGTTTGTGTTGATGGAATATTGTTTATTGTTGATTGAGAAAATTGTTGTTTGAATTTATAAAAGAAAATGATACGCTTGAAAATGTGGCCACCTCCAGTTACAGGGGAAACTCTGGCGAAATTTTTCCAAAATCTAACACTTGGAAATATTTTTATCACAAGTGTTATGAATATAATCTTTAACTTATTTTTCCCAAATAAATTTCGCCATGATTTTATTACAGAATAAGCAAGTGTCGGAGGTGGGATTTTCACAAAATAAAACTTGATAAATATATGTTTAGTATATATTTTCCGTAATAACACTTGTGAGATTTTTATGATTATTTTGTGAACTACGTAGATATTATTTTTAGGGTAAAAATAATATTACTGAATATTCACGGCTCCAAAATAATACGAACGCCTTCACAATAAATATTAAGTTACAACGGTATTACTATTACCACCCGATCTTTATCCGTAACTTACGTATTTTCAGAAAATACTCATAAGCGTGTATTTTGACAAGGATATTATTTTGGAAAATGGTATGTAATAAAATATAATATTTTTGGGAAAAATATTTATATTTTGGAAGTAAAGTATTTTAGACAAATGAAATAAAATATATTTTAAGTGAGACTTAATAATATATTTCGAAGATTATACGTACGCACATGTATTAAAACCCCCATCCTTGGGAAGGAATATATTATCAAATAATTACGAAGTGTAAACACGAAATAGTTGTCTAACTATTTCCCAAAAACTTAAACCTTGAACTAAGGCACGGCCGTCCGTCTAATAGAGGTTAGTACGTGTAGGTCGTCGCACAGCAGATTTTCTGGGAGATACTTTTTAGAGACGCACTTCGGTGAGTTCATGCTCCCCCTTTTCTCTTAACTGTTTTCAGTTTTTAAACTGCGGGGGTGAAATACATGTTACATTTACTACAAACGTTTTATACACGGTATGATTAGCTAAGGAACTTACTACTAGATCACGTGAATGGATAGGCTATTATCGTAAGACCATTAATCCTTGTATAAGGACCGAGAGGCATGAGTGATAGATCTATCGGGTGTTGCGAGCCCCACACATGGGCCAGCGTGCGGCTGCATGTGGTGACTATGTCGTTCCGCCGGAAGGACCGGTATAAAATACGCGTTACAGGTTTGAGTGCTTCCTAGTCCATGTCACTTATTAATGTATTAGCTACACATTAATCGATCTCTTTTTCCTTAATTGCTACATACCAGGGATTTTCATACATACAGACTTGTTTACAGAGGTTTATACATACTCACATACTCACTTACACATGAACTCGCTCAACATTATGTTGATTTTTCCAACTTACATGTATTTCAGGGAACTAAGGATCTGGCACGGTATGCTACGTTTTCACGCTGCGTTAGAGTTATGGGATCATCCAAGTTTAGGGGTTGTGGCTTTTACCTGGACGAGTCACAGTTCTTAAACTACGTCTATCTTAAGTTTGTGGTTGTGTCTTTCAAACAATGTTTTTATGTTATTAGGTTGTAATTTCCGTTGCATGTGTCAACGCCTTAAGACAATGTTGTGGTATTTTACTTTTCAAACTTAAATCAATGGATGATCTGCATGGTTTTATTTTCATATAGCTTTGTTGTGATTAAGCTATGGTATTAAGAAGTCACACCAAATTAACCCACGCTTCCGCAAAGCCAGGGTGTGACACAAAATCGAAAGAACAACCTGATCTAAAATAAAACACAAATGAGAAATCAAATTAACCTAAAATTGAAATCAAACCTGAGAGCTTTAACGAAGCTGATACTCGGCTCCATTCACGGCTCGTTGAACATCATTGCTTGATTTGACTGGAATCATGGATCCTCTCGTGTAGCCGCTATTGAAGGGATTGTTGGAGAGCACAGCGGCGTGGAATCAAAATAATGGTTTTGAGAAGCCATGTGAAGAATCTGGTTATCAATCTAGGGTTTACAATTGATAATGGGAACGAATTCATTATTTTGGATATGATTGGAATTGATTGAGAAGAGATTAGGTTTCCATATTGAAGAACGTTACAAAATTGATTGAAGGAGAATTGAGAAAACCTTTTGCCGCTTATATGAAATTGAATGAGAATGGAGAGAAATGAAGATTGCCGCTCAAAATCTAATTATCTGCCTAATTAGCTAAGCCAAATCATGGTCAATAAATCAACATTATTTTGCTTTAGTATAAGAGATAGATTATAATCTTTTTGTTTCCTTTATCATGTTTTATCTCATATTGTTATTTTTTAAAAGTCTTCTATTTTATATGTTTTAGGAACTTTTTCTTAAATGTCTGTTTTTAATTTAAAGAATTTCTTTTACCTTACTTTAAAAAAGACGTTTTTTATTTTTAAAATATTTTTGCTTATTTAAGAAAACAATATTTTTTTTTCATTTCTTTGTTAGCTTGGAGTTGGGATTTAAGAGACGAAAAGTATGATATTTACAATTTTTTTTCTTCTAGCTTTGAGGGGATTCTCGAATGAAGAAAAAAAAAAGAAAGAAAACTATATGTGAGACATTTACATATAAGTCTTACTTTTCTTTAGAAAGAATAAAAATTTATATTTTATTTAACATTTTAATAAGCAGATATAAATGGTTAAATGTGATTGTTAATGATTTAGCATAACAGATAAAAGTGATTAGACAAAGATCATACTCCTAATCACCTCAATACAGTCGAGGAGCCTGATATCACTCATGGTGTCATGTCGTATAAATTCTTATCACATGTATATTAATATTTTTGTTTTTTAGTTCTTGGTTATATATGTGTATATATTTTATATTTGTATGTCATGCTCTTCGTTCACGACGATTAGATTCAGTTGTTGTTTTTTTATGTATAACAAAGAAGATTAATTTGACAATTAATTACATAAAGTGGTTTTGTTTGAGCATTGATTAATTAATCTTAGGCTGCTAAAAAACATCTTTAAAGGGGGAGAAATGAAAAGTTTTTATTTTACTTTTTTTTAGGGAGGAGGTATGACAAGTAGAGTTAAGTTCATGTAAAAAGTGTTTTATTGTACAAAGTGTATTATCGTATAAAATGTACGAAAGACATGAAAAAGCCAAAAAAACGCGGTGACATTTTTGTAATTATTTGCTTGTAGAATAATTATCAAAATTACTCTACAAATGATCTTGTAAAGTAATTCTGATCTTGTAGCGTAATTATCAAAGTTACTCTACAAGTGTATCTTGTAGAGTAATTTTGATCTTGTATGGTAATTATCAAAATTACTCTGCATCAAAGTTACTTACAAGTGTATCAAAAATACTCTGTAAGTTTATCAAACAACATACAATTCAAAATTACTCTACAAAATTATGTGTAGAGTAATTATGATACTCGGTAAAATTACCTTAGAATATCAAAATTACCATACAAAATCATTTGTAGAGTAAGGGTGTACGGGGTGGTCGCTGCAAGGGGTGCGACAACCCCCTTTGCCGAGCGGCAAACACCGCCGCCACCAGCATATGTCGCGCGGGGAGGTGAGAGATCAGGTAAGGTTGCCGCTTGCAGGAAGGGAAAAGAACGTGTTGGGTGGGGCCCACTAGTATTCAACCAATCTCAATTTGTGTTTATTATTTTTTAATGGTTTAGGGGAAACCACCCCCTAGGTTTTTTGGGCAAGAGGGGAGAATGAGAGGGTAAATGACATGACATATTATGATTGGGTGGGTAGAAAGTTTGCCCCATCTCAAGAAGCATTACACCCTAATTATGATACTCTATAAAATTACTCTACAAGATAAAAATTACATTACAAGAACATTTTATAAAATTACTTTACATTATCAAAATTACCCTACAAGATCATTTGTAGAGTAATTTTGATAATTACTCTACGAGTAAATAATTACGAAAATATCATCGTATTTTTTTACATTTTCATCATATTCATACGTTTTGTATAATAAATGTATGTCTTTTATCTTTTTTCATGACAAGTAATAGGGGTACGTTTAATTGATAAATACAAAATCAAGTGGAGAATCGAGAGATTTTGGGTTAAAGTCCCTACCGAAAATGAAATTTTGTACTTCTTAAAATAACCAAAACGTTCCCAAAAATTTCCAGCTGCTTTGATCTTGTTGGTTTTTTCACTTTTCTCAGAAATTTTCTTGACGATTGAGACCTTGAATTACAAAAGATAGGAACTTTGAGTTGTTGTTAATTTGGGGCATTGGCAGATTCAGCAAGAAGTCGCTGGAGAATTGAGAAAGATTGTTTGGAAGGAAGCCATGGAAGCTTATAAGAGATGGGTTCGGAGAAACAAGGAGTATCTTCATTCCATCGAGTCTCTTGCTAATGTAAGTCCACTCAATTTTTCTATAAAAAGTCAAAATTAACCGCAAGTAAGTAAACTCAATTACTGATCGAAAAATCTTATTATGAATTATGATTTTGACTTTTTGGTAAAAATTATCACATTTGCAGAAATATGTAATGTCACACCCCCAAAATCCACCTGCGGAGTATCACCGCTTGGAGGCGTGACTGACCAGGATCAAACCACTAATCATATTGAACAAGTAAATATTTATTGTAAAAGTCCAACCAACACGATTAATATCCAAAACAAACATAGTTAAGTTATGAGCGGAAGCATAATGTTCAAAACCAAATCCAGAGTTTAATTATCCAAATGTTTAACATGGCACACAGCTGTCCATGTCCCACAACGACTCTTCCTTGTGCAAGCTCCAGCTAAGTACCTATAGACCTGCAAAGCATGTAGTAACGAGTCAACAACTAGTTGAGTGAGTTCACGGTTGGGTGTTCATTTTAAGTTGTTCCAAAAACAGTTTTCCTTTAGCTGGCGTTCCTGCCGTGGGGGTTACCCCATAGTTGAAAGCGTGATTTGTTTAACCCCTTTGTTTAACCCATTTACTCTGGCAATCCTGCCGTGGGGGCTACCCCATGATAGTTATCTGGCATTTCGGCCGTGGGGGCTACCCCATGTATACACTAGACTCGTTACCATATCGACTACTGACTGAAGTCATGTTTAAGTGCCCTGAAACTGTCAATGTCTATCAGCATTGACGTGCCCCAGATCCATTAGTTCACGCCCGTCCTCTGCGGCACGGTGTGAGGCTTGTCAGACCTAAATAGCGCTATCTAACTAATGACCCGCTCGCCATTGGCTCGGCGATTAAGTCGATATAAAAATGAGGGACTTCGTGATAGAGTTTTGGTCTAGTACGAGTTATCTGTCCGTGAGGACGAGGAATTACATTCCTGAACCATTACTGTCCTACCCAAGAAAGGACGAGGAATCCATATTCCTTAACCCCATTCCCAACCCCTGGGAATCCCATGCTTTGTAGAGTGTGAACTCACCTTGGTTTGCTCGGCAGATTAGACAGAGTGGTCAAGACTAGCAGCTAGTGGTCAACCACGTCCTAACATGGTTACCATACAAGTCAGGTTTTGGTTTCACAGAGTGCACATAAGTATCACGTAAAATAGCACATAATAAACACATACGGATCATGGCATCAGGTAACATCACGTTCAACAGTTAAGACATATTCAACTGGTGCAATTAAGTGATTGGGCTCACACAAGTCTAATGACCTTGTGCGAGTCATTCGTTGAAGCCCATTACTACCCGGCCCAATAGCATGAAACCCAAATAAATCCGTAAGCATAACACGGCCCAGACAATTAAACTTAAGCCTTGTGCGATCCATGTTATCTTGTGCGATTCCATTACCAGCCCGGCCCAACATAACCAACCAGCCCAATCAGCTAAATGTTCTTACATCTTGTGCGATCAGTTTTTAATACCCAGCCCAAGTCTACGGCCCAACACATTAAACAACAAAACCACTTGTGTGACTCAAATCATATTGTGCGACTCACTTGGGCTTTGAGGCCCAACAGTTAAACAAATATACATGTTCGGCCCAGCAGTCTTGTGCGACTGTAACAACCTTGTGCGACCGTAACAGCCTTGTGCGACTGGACATCTTGTACGACCAAGAAGTCTTGTGCGACTGGTCTGCTAGTGCGACTAGGGTGTCTTGTGCGACCAGCTTTAAATGATTCGAATAATATGGAAGTTTGTTACATAGCTTTTATCTTGCCAACAATTGCAATGTTTCCTTTTATTTTACCAATTAACAACTTAACAGTTCATACATAAATCATACTAGATCAACAAGGGTTTTTAACATCCAAGTTCACATAAACCCTAAATAATAAAAATCATGAATAACAACTTAACAATACATAAGCGTATCAACATGAATCTCGATCCCTAATCTATATCCGATCATGACAACACCGTGATTCATTCTACTCTTACTACATCATAGCCGAGTTCATACTTTCCATGATAACATGCTAGCCGATTAACCACAATCAAATTCTTAAAACAATAATATGCAAATCAGATTCATATGAACAATACCTAGCACACATATGTAAATCGATTCCATGAACACTATAATCAACCCATCAGATTCGAATCAATATATATAACCGATTACATTCATCATGCTTAATCACATACTATTCAAAACAATCATATGTAACACACATCATAAAACCATCAAACGATAGTTAACATACTAACCGAGTAGGGAAGGAACAAGAATTAATCCGAACACTATGAACTTCGATGAGGAGGATGTTTGGCTGCCTTCAAGTTCGTGAGAGAGAGAGAGAAAAGGGCTAGGGTTTGTGTTATGAAAGTTGCAACAAATGAGAACACTTTCCAAGAGTCAATGTATGCGATTAATAGAAGTGGGCCGAACCCTTTACATGGGTT